>CM038682.1:371856945-372115919 GCA_021605205.1 Aegilops longissima | reverse complement strand
GGCTGTAGGGCGCGAAGATTGTTGAATGTCTCCACGGACGGGGCGTTGAGCCTGCTCCGCCCGTCGATGAGGGTTTTGGTGACCCGGCCGTTCGCGATGATTGGAGAAGCGAGCATTGGGAGAACTCCGGTTGTGGCTGCGCGCGAGCTGATCCGCTGAGCTGAGCGTGATGGCGCCCGCCGACCACGAGAGAGACACGTGGACTCGAGCTTGGGAGGACTGCATTCACTTCCGCAGGCGAACTGCTTGAAGATGCGGTGAGAGGCTGGGCTTGAGCTCCGCCCAGGATCTGAGGCGATCGCCTCGCGCTTCTGGAAGCCCCAGCCCCCTCGTCTGATGGCGGTCTTTGACTCTCCTTGGTGGGCGGCGGCAGCGGAGGAGAGCCTGCGTTCCCTTCACGGACGATCCTCACGAGGCTGATCCTCGGCCCCCCTCGCGAGTGGGTCTTGCCAGTGATCCTCGCGAGTTGGTCGCGCCATCCTTGGCGGCGGGGCCTTGATCTTCCAGCATCTGCATTCCTTCCTCCTCCTCGGCCGTAGCCCGATCGCTGCTTCCGGGCGTCTGCCGACCCTTCCTTCGTGCGCGCCCGGAGCTCTTGACATTCATTGGTGTTGTGGGTGTGGAGGTCGTGGTACCGCGATACGCGGCTGCCCTTGGAAGACTCGGGCTGATCTTTGCCTCGCTTGGTGTCGGTTTGGCTGCGAGCACGGCAGCCCCCTGCGCTTCCGTCCTTGGCCTTGGACTTCTTCTCTTGGGATCCGGCGGGCAGCTCGAGGAGGGGCGCCCTCCTCAGCCACTGGCGCACTTGTCGCCAAGTTGAACAGCTCCGGAAGGTGCACAGATCTTCATGCATCGCCAGACTCCTCCTTCATCTTGGCGTCGCGCCGCGCCCGTCGGAGAAAGCGAGAGATGATGGCCTCCTCCATCACCACAGGATCTTGAGGCGTGCGTTGTTGAAGCCTTTGGATGTACTTTTGCAGGGTTTCCCCTGGCTGCTGCTTGATCCGGCGCATGTCGCTCACGGCGGGTGGCTGGTCGCGAGTACCTTGGAAGTTGGCGATGAAGCGGGTGCGCATCTCGGCCCAGGAAGAGATCGTGCCTAGGGCGAGATTCAGGAGCCAGGTGCGGGCTCCGTCCTTGAGTGCCATGGGAAACCAGTTCGCCATGACCTTTTCATCTCTGTTGGCAGCCTCGATGCCTAGCTCGTAGAGCTGGAGGAACTCCGTAAGGTCGGCCGTGCCGTCGTGGCGTGGAAGCGCGTCGGCGAACAGCGAACCCGCGGCGCTGCGCAGCGCTTCGGTGGTGAAAGCGCGGCAGCCTGCCGTGGGCGGGGGCCTGGATGGAAAGCTTGGTCTTGAGGCCTCCCAGCGTCCGGTGGGGGCAGCGCAGGTCTTAGCGTCTTTGGGCGGGGCGCTCGGGCAGCTTCTTGCGGGCGAGAACTTCTTGGCAGCTCTGCTCTTGCAGCGCGGTGCTGGCGAGCAGGTTCCGCCAGAGGCCAGCGCCTTGAAACCGGCGCCATCTTGAGAGGAAGGCGGCTGGCGCCAGGGAGCTTCATCGCCAGCAGCGAAGCGCGGTGCGGTGCAGCGAGGCAGACGGCGGCGTAGTCGCCTCCCTTGCCTTGCGAACGAGCTTCGGCGGCGGTGGAGCCATTCTTCGTGAACATCGTCGGCCAGGCGGTAGCGCAGGAGCTCGTTAGCGCGATGAGTGCAGCTCGGGCCTCCATGGCAGCGAAGCGCGCGACGAAGAAACCAATGAGGTGAAGCGAAAGCGTAGCGATGCGGCCCGTCCGCCTCATGGACATGTCTTTGGGGCGACGCTTGCTGCTCGTTCCCGCCGGGCGAGTGGCGGCGTTGACAGCAGTGGCGAGGAGCAGCGAGGGCGCCGCCCGGCAGGAGCCGTCTGGCGACATGGGAGGCGAAGCGGCTCGGCGCTCGGCAGCGAGCCCGGACAGCGTCGAGAACATGGTTGCGGTGGTCGGGGAAAACGAAAGCGACGAAGCAGATTTAAGCGCACCTACAGCGCGCGCCAAATGTCGGTTCGGGTTCGCCAGACCCTTAAGGTTCGAACTACAGGGTGTGCGGCGGAGATCCAACCCTCCACCGTCTCGTACCTCACCGAACCGCGAGGACCTAAACTACTAAGAGGAACAGCACAAGAGCGCAAGATTTATACTGGTTCGAGGCCACCATCGTGGTGTAATACCCTACTCCGGTGTGTGGTGTGTGGATTGCCTCTGGGGCTGATGAAGAACAGTGGGGAGAACAGCCTCGCGAGCCTGTTCTTGGTGGGTGTGATGAACTGCTAAGTGGTATCCCATCGCTCTGCTTTGAGGCGGGTTTCTCTCTCTCTCTGGATTCGAATCTTTGGATCATCCATCCCTTTACTATGGTGGCTAGCTCTACTTATATAGACGAAGGCCCTGGGCCTCTTCCCAAATATTGATGCGGGAAGGCGCCAACAATTAGCCATTTGAAGGGAACAGCGGGTACACTTATCGACTAAAGTTGGTCCTCGCTTTGCCAAAGGCTCTGGTGATGGCCTTTGCTTGGGCTCCACGATGACTGCATTCCAACCGTTGGGGCTGGTCTTGGTCTTGTTGCACCAAGCGGATGCCTTTGCTTGATGCTCTACTTTGTGCTTGCTCCCTATGCACCAAAGAGGAAAGGAGGACGCTGCCGGGCTGGCGCCTCGGCCCGGCGCCCTTAGTAAATCATGGCTTGCGTCACGGGCACCTCGCGAGGTACCTGCCTTGAACTCTCCGCCTCCTCCACGAGCCAGCCTGGCAGAGGCCGCGCTGAGAAGCTCTTAGTCGTCCGCCCATGAGGCTTGGCCTCGCGAGGGTCTTGAGCTGTGTTGATGAAGATGGGCTGTCCTGGCCCCTTTGAGCCACGCCTGCGGGCGCGGGCGAGCAAGTCTGGGGACCCCCGTTCCCAGAACGCCGACAGTGCACTACTCTCGTCCTCACCTTCCTTCCGATATGGTAAGAAGCGGGTTGCCAATTCGGCTGCCATCTCTGGAAGAAGGTCTCGGAGGCGGGTGAGTGCCTTGAGGGTTGCTGTCTCGACGGCAAGAACCAATGTTGCCATTTGGGGTCCCTCGAAGAATCAGCTTGTTGGAGAGTCATTAGCCTTCACGATCACTTCCACATGATACTCTGTCTCAGTGTCATTGATCCAATGCTCATGGTAGGTGAAGATGGGGGCTCAGTAAAACTGGCACTTCTTGAGGCTATCCTTGAGAAGCACGGGAAATCCGGTGGTGAGGAAGTCTTCGGGTACGGCAACCATCTACAAAGGTTGAATGGGAGAGGTCAATATGGAAATATATCTTGGGTTTGGTAAGCTCAGAAAAGAAGAGGTGTATAGAGGGTTTTGCAAAATGGTTTTATCCTAACTAACGCCCATGCTAACTAAGGCTTCCTACAGTCAGGATGGCTCTGATACCAGCTCTATGGGGACCCCGACTCATAAGTCGAGATTACCAATCCACGCGTACAGTGATCCCAGAGATCAATGCTCACTGAACACACAGAAGCTGAATAACAAGAGTCTTACATCCATACATACCGTCTTACACAAATTATGACCATTATGGTCAAGTCTTACATATATAAAGCCACAACGACTGAACACCAATAAACTTAAGCAGCGGTAATTCTTCGTCGATAAGTAGAACCCATGCCACTTGCCTTAACCCTACAGGCATTCTGACTGGGAAACGTCCTAGTTCGCATGTTCGTCTCCAAAGAACTCTTCTTCGAACTCATGTTCTTCCATGCCTGGCCAATTAAATAACCAGTGGCAAGCCAATGAGTACTTTGAATGTACTCGCAGGCAACCCACGATTGGAACGGGGCACAATGATGCAATGATATAGCACTAAGTAGGTAGTTTGCCAAAAGCTAGTTGTGAGTGCAATGACATGATCTATCAACATGTAAAGTATGCATCATGAGAGTACAGACATCCGTATGAACAAGTTACAGATATCAACATAAGCAGAGTTGGACACCAATCCAACTTGATCATCGTGTCAAGCCATCTGACTTAACCCAAATAGTTTTATCAACACACACACACGGTTTGTAAAACTCTGGACGTAGTTTAAGCAGCACCGCCCAACTATCCTTGACCGTGGACACGGCTATTCGAATAGTTTTACACTCTGCAGAGGTTGCACACTTTACCCACAAGATCCGGGGACCTTCCGTGTCATCCACGACCCGCGGTACCTCAAGTACCCGGGGTAAGCACCCGATCACTATCTTTCCCTAGACGACACTAACATAGAGTCCACTCGATTTGTAGTAACCCCCGTGCCCAACATTTCACAACTTAAACTTGTGGAGCCTCACTCCCATATTCATCACATAACACTGGCACGGGGTACCAACGGTGTGTCCGGTGCCCCATAAAAATGTTCTTGGCCGCCCTACCTGGCACGTCCCCGTCCCGAGAGAGCGACAACTCTCCCGTCACTAGTAATGCGGGCACCATGCTAGTATTGTCCTAGGTAATCAATAATGCCCTTTCCCATATAAGGGTAGAGTGGTTGCGCATGTAAGGTTGGGACAGTCGACAAATCTTAAATCTAATCCGTTTTGGAAAACAACACACACTTGCCTCGGTACACCACTTCATCATCAAGTGGTTACCCAATCTCCCTCGGGCATAAGTGGCACCCGACTGGGTTTTCGAAAAGTCTTTTGAAAATACTTTGTCTCCATCACCATGCATATTCCCGTCCCTTCTGCATAGCAACTACTCTAGCATCCTACCTACTCCCACCGGCATAACCCTCATAAGGAGGTAGGGTCATGCACCATGCAAGTATCAACGAGGAAGTAACGGTGGCAAACCACCCCATGTGGTCACCCATCATCAGGTCTCCGGTGCAAGCAATAAAAGTGTTATATGACATGCATAAAAAGGGTTTCACAGACATGGTCAAAGGGCTGCTTGCCTGGCTCAACAAAATCTTCTGGGTCTTCAAAGTCTTCTGGTCCAACTCCTTCATCAAGAGCGCAATCTATAAATGCATAAAATAATAACGAGAAAAATAAGGCAATAAAAACAGAAAAACCAAAGTGCTCAGAAAAATGTCAACTCATTTTTGTTAAACACTAGGGTGAAAACTAAGAAGCGGAACATTCCTAGTTTTGGACTTGGAGTAGTAGAATAGACGAAATGGATTTTCAGAGGGGTTTACATATATTCAAATTTGGATTTGAATATGAATAGTACATAAAAGTTGGTTGGACATGAATGAAAGTTATACCATTGAATAGGTGGGATTTTTTGAAAAATGTGGGATCTTGAATTATTGCATTTGGATGAATATTTAATCATGTGGAATTTTTACAAGTTTGACAGAAAAGAAAAAGGAGAAGGGCTCTGTACTGCTTGGGCGAGAACAATGCAGCAAAGAGGCCAGCCAGCTGACCCAGGCCTTGCCACTGTGCCTTGAGTTCAGTTTAAACCTGACAGGCGGGGCCCAGGCGTCAGCGAGAGAGAGAGGGGCGATGGAGAGGAGAGGCTAAGGTGAGGCCCTTTGTCATCCCTAACTCTGACGAGGGCGGCGAGCTCACCGGCGTCGATCAGGGCATGGCGAGGTTAGGCGAGTGCACTGGC
Organism: Aegilops longissima; assembly: GCA_021605205.1. Classification (NCBI taxonomy): domain Eukaryota; kingdom Viridiplantae; phylum Streptophyta; class Magnoliopsida; order Poales; family Poaceae; genus Aegilops; species Aegilops longissima. The sequence goes on along the minus strand of CM038682.1, from coordinate 372,110,289 downwards.
TGGACTCGCGTCGAGTCGCCGTTCAGTGGAGGTGGTTCTGATCGCGGGGTGGCCTGGATTCGCGGCGGCGAGTCTCGGCGGAGGAGCTTGAGGCGTCGTTAGTTCCGGCCGTTTTGGGTGCAAAAGCGGGGAGAAAGGGAAATGATCGGGGGTGCTCGGGGTTCGGATCAGGCAGAGGAGGAGCGAGGAAGGCTGTACCTCGCGAGCTCAGCGAGCAGAGCGGCGGAGCTCGAGCTCGATCTCGAGCTCAGGCGGCTCTGGAGATAGGCCCTGGCGGTGCAGGGGGATGATTTGGTGGTGCGAGAGCGAGTGGTGAGGAGAGGAGAGCTCGGGAGGCCCTTAAATAGGCGAGGCGACGGTCCACCGAGACCGTCTTGCACTTGGCGAGCCTGTTCTTGATCGAGCGGGTCACGGGGCTCGTCGAGGCGTGTCTGGCGTTGTGGGGTTGGTCTAGGGCGAGGAAAGAAGAGAGAAGCGGGGGGCCAGGGCACCAGCGTGTGGCAGCGCTCTGCAGTGCGCTCAGTGACCCGGCGTGCGCGTCTTGGGCGAGAAGGAGGAAGAGGGAGGAGGGGGATAGAGGCGTGGCGTGACGCAGACGTCGAGGCGCATCGTTGGGCGCACTAGGGCGGCCCGAGGTGGCCGGGAGTGGTTGGCAGGGGGCGACTACAGTGCTTGGCCGCACTGTAGCGTGCTTTGGAGCATGCAAATGGCATGCCATGGCATTTTTTTAGGTCAGGTGGGCGCGACCAAATAAGTCTGGTGGCTCTAGGGGAAGTAAAGAAGTGGTAGATGGCCTTGGATGACCTGGGTGGCCAGTAGGAGAAGAGAGAGGTAGAAGAAGAGGGAGAGAGGGGCTGTCCAAGGAGGTAAATGGGGGTATTTCACATATAATTAGGGCCCTCCACCAATTTGGAGCTTATTTGGGCAAAATTGCCAATGCAACTTTTGTAAACCCTAGAAATTAGAAGAAATGAACTTGTGTAGATCTAGTTGAGCAAATCACTTCCCCTTGATGAACCACTTGGTGTAGTGGCCTCATTTGGTCATGTGAACATGCTAACAAAAGTTGGGGTCAAGGAGAGAAAGTTGGTAGTACAAAGTTGTTCAAATTTGACTCTGGTCAGAGAGGGTTTTGGGGCATGTCGGTGTCAAAACCGGCGGATCTCGGGTAGGGGGTCCCAAACTGTGCGTCTAGGCGGATGGTAACATGAGACAAGGGACACGATGTTTTTAGCCAGGTTCGGGCCCTCTCGATGGAGGTAAAACCCTACTCCTGCTTGATTAATATTGACGATATGGGTAGTACAAGAGTAGATCTACCACGAGATCAGAGAGGCTAAACCCTAGAAGCTAGCCTATGGTATGATTGTTGTTGTCCTACAGACTAAAACCCTCCGGTTTATATAGGTACCGAAGAGGGTTAGGGTTACACAGAGTCGGTTACAATGGTAGGAGATCTGCATATCCGTATCGCCAAGCTTGCCTTCCATGCCAAGGAAAGTCCCATCCGGACACGGGACAAAGTCTTCAATCTTGTATCTTCATAGTCTAGGAGTCCGGCCAAAGGTCATAGTCCGACTATCCGGACACCCCCTAATCCGGGACTCCCTTAGTAGCCCCGAACCAGGCTTGGTGCGACGAGTCAGCGCGTGGGTGTCTTCGGTATTGCAAAGGCGGGTTCTTCTCCAAATCCTGTGTACTTGTTGAATAGTTTCCGGCTTCTCATAAATATCGCGCTCCTTGGCTTCCACGCCCAATAATGGCCATCTTCCACGTGTTGAACGAATGCTGCCCCGTACCCCGTTCTCAGGAGGGGTCGATATATCAAGTGGGCGGAGCCGAACTATGGCGCATCGCGGGACGGATATCTATCCGGAACCCCAAAGAAGCGTCCAAGACTGGCCTTTGGAATGGTTTATATAGAAGATGTCCCCTGCTGGGACCTGTTGGATCGGCCTCCCAAGTTCAGTAATGCTCCTTTGAAGAAACGCCTAAGCTGGCATCCACGGAGCCCTCAGAGGGAAAATGACAGGGACGTCCTTTACCTGATGAGCCGAATAAGGTTGTTGGCTCATTCCAGACTGACCATGATCGGGGTCATGGCCACATGCATAATGCGGGGGGTGCAGCCGCTCAAGTATAGAGGCCACCCCATGTGGGATTTCAATAGGGAGGATGATGCCACCCGCCATGGCCGTAAGGGGCCGGGATCGGTCGCCGATCTGATGAATACCTTGTCCGCATTGTGCAAGGGAGAAGAGGAGGAATTTCTTCGCGTCAATCCACATGACGGATTTTTTGTGAACAATCATCCAAGCTGGGTAAGCGGACATTTCTTTTTGCCCATCCGATCCATATTCCATAGTCAAGTATCTCATTTTGTGATTTCAACGCAGGAACTGCGCCAGCCGTAGAAGGATATAAACAGCCTGCCTCCACAACCGAAGATCCGGAGCGGTTCCTCGATCCGGCCTCCCAAGAGGATCCGGACATACCGGTGGAGCTGATCGATGGGGTATTTCACTGCTTGAGCATTGATAATGCCTGGTTGCCATTACGGCCGATTACCGGAATACTTCCAGCCTCGCGAGTGGCGAGACCGAAGCCCCAATACTTTGAGAATGATTCATCCGTGTTTATTTTTTATCACCGTATACCAACGGTGTTTTGCAGGGGGAGCCCTTGAGGCGAAGGCCTTGCCTGCGCGCGGCTAGCCAACAAAGGCAGCGCGGCCAAAGAGCTAAAAAAGTGCGGTCCGGATTGAACCGCCGGCGCAACGGTATGGCGTGTCACCTTATTCCCAGGTTTTATTCCGGAAGGCATACTAACGCTCGTGCTCTCTTCAGGAAAAAGAGCGCTCGCCGGACTATCCGGAGAGGTTGCCAATCGAGCCTCCGCCAGCCATGCTTCAAAGCCAGGCCCAGAAGCGGAGGCGAACACGAGGCATGCGTCAGATGCTCCTCCGACAGAGGATGCCGACAGATTGTCCGCCACCAACTCCGAGGTGGAGAGTGCCATGAATCACAGGCACCGCCGGACAATTCTTCATGACACATGTTTCTCCCAAGAGGCATTGAACGCCTTCAATTTGGGAGATGCGCACCTCCATGCCGCTCAAGATGGTCTAGCCAGAGCCACGGAGCAGTATGTAAAAGACATATGAGTGAGGAAATTTAACAGTTATATATGCGAGTAGCCCCCGAGACTTGAAATAGTTAGAATAACTGATTTAAGGATCATTTATGGTGCATGATCTTATAGAAAAGAATACCCAACTATCCCAGGAGCTTGAAGAGTGCAAAATCCAACTTGCCGCACAAGCGCATGACAGGAAGCCAAGAGACCCCCTCGGTAATATCGCTTTTAAAAGATAAGTATGTTGTGAAGTCGGCGTGTGTATAAATCTGACAATAACATTGCAGATGGCGCGGGGGTAGATCCGGACAAGCAACAACTCTTGCGCGGTTAAAGGCGGCGAGCGTGCTTACGAGGGTGAGGCAGGGAAAACTAATCTCAAGATGCCAACACCCAGTTGGGTGAGGAACTAAAAGATGTTTGTGCGGTATGCGACTCCGTTAAGGAGAATCGGCTTCGACGCGGCATTTTTAGTAAGTGCTTAAGCGAACTTTGAAAAAGAGTTGGCGAGGAAGTCGACTAACGAGTTATGTCTCAGAGGTATGCTCACAGGCCGTTCTGCGGAGAAATGCCGGTTCTGGGTGACCTTCTTCGAGCTCTTACAACTGCACGAGCGAGTTGGCGGTGATGAAAAGCGTCGCCAGGCCTTGTGGCCATCTGTCTGCCCCTGCCCGAAGGCCTTGGGGAGCTTGCGAGAGAGGCTCGAGGCGGCGGCGCTCCGATTATGGAAGATATCGACCTGCCGTCAAAGGCTCCAGGAGGCTGGCCACAGTGAAGATCACGGTACACGAAGGCTGACCCAAACCACATGGCGAGGTCGGACCTATGGGGCCTGATGGGAAGGAGATCCTGTGAGCTTAGTGTGCGGCCGGGTAGAATGGGCGCAAAGTATTCCAGTGGGATGTAAACTAGACACCTTTGTTAGATGGCATTGAAGAGGAATACAATCAGTCAAATTGACTATGTAATTTAAGGTGACATGTAAAATGCCTTCTAGCCGGATTGTAGGTCGTTTGTCATAGCGGACCTTTTCGCTTTAACCTCGGGACCCAGTAGTCCGGAGTGTGTCCAAATACCCTCGCGGTTATATAAAAACCGGGGCATGCGTGGAGACCAGGCGTAGGGCTCATTATTGCTTTATCAGACAAGTGCCCAACTAGTTATGTTATATTACATGGTCAGTAAGAAACATCTTCCAGGGAGAATAGTTCCGTTTGGGGTCCTCTGGACCCCACAGTTGGCCCAGCTGAGCATACTTTGGATCCGTAAACCTTCGGCGCAGCAGAAAAGGCTTGCCAGCTACAATATCTACGGCTGGCGCAGCTCCTCCTTTATAGCCCGCATTGCGAGGCGGGCATCCTTAACCGGCGATGGCCTTCCCTGAGTCTTCTTGCCCTGCTAGGCGCTCCTTCCTAGAGCCTCATTGCGGTCGGTAGCATCTTTTAACTTCAAGGCCATTTCGGCCATCTCTTCCCTACTCCAGCGATGTAGCGACCCTTTCGCCGCTAACTCCTCGGCCGCCCTCGGCGCCGCCGCATTACTCGCCGGCCTGCTCCTTGGCTTGAGCAAGTTCGGCCCGAAGGCTCTCCACAGCAGCGGCACTATCTGCATTTCACAAACATGTTGTAAGGAGCTGGCCCGGCTCCCTTACCAAGTGACCGCCGCGATAACACTTACCTTGCGACTCATCAAGTCGCTCGTTGATCGGCGTGATGTCGCATCCGCATAGCGGTGAGTTACCGCTTTAGTTCAAGCAACTCCGTCGATCCGGCTGGCCCCGGACAACCCGCCACCGACATCGGCATGGCGGAAATTTAAACCTGCGATTTTGATCCTCGACGCAGTCGATTTCGACAACCTACGAGTCTCGGGGCTACTATCCATACGAGCGCATTCTATATGCAAAACTGTTAAGCGGTGTGTCATTTTACGTACCTCAAACCCGCTTGCAAACTCGGCGGCATTGTGCAACCGCCGGCGAGCGAAATCCTTTCAATCACCATGCTCATCAATGCGTGGTGATCTTCCGAGATAGACGCCTTCTCAAGCAGATCCTTGACCCGTACACCCGTTGGCGCCGAACTATCCGGCTTTGCCAAACCCGGGGCTCCCTCGTGGCGACACTTCAGGCTCGTCCGCCCCTATCCGGCGGCGCCCGGACGGGCGTCTCGCTCTCCATCATCTCCGGACAAAGGTCCCCAAGACGAGCTCATTTGCGAAGGGCGGAGATCCGAACTACAAGGTAAAAACTTTAGTTATCCTCGGAAGCACAAATAGGGATGTCCCTTATTATAAAACTCCTTTCTTTCTACTTACGGCTCGTTGGAGGCTGACTCTTTAAGGGAGATTGTGTGGCAGGGCCTCCCGGACGCAGGACCCTCTGGCGAAGATTTCTTCCCCGTTTAGGGCTTTTGCCCCAGGTCCTCGGAGGCAGTCCTCTTCTCCCCTTGGAGGAGGGATTCTCGATCCCCCTCTTTCAAGAGCCTCCTTAGGCGAGGCGTAGCTGTCCTTCTTTCCCTTCGTCTTCCTCTGAAGGCGCAACCTCAACATCCGGACCAGCACGGGATCCGGTAGCGGTCTCGAGGAGGGGGCGGACACCATATCAATTTTGCTTCCGCTATCCACTCCTGTAGAAGGAAGTTGGTCATAAGGCGAATCATCGAAAGTCAAACAAAGCGGTATGTCCGGACTCGGAACTACTTACTTGGGTATCCGGCGATTGCAGCAGGCCAGCATCCTCGGTCAATTCGGACGCACCTCTTGCGATCCGAAGAATAATTCTACATCTCCGGGGTGTCATACCCATGAAGTGTTGAAGAATCCGTGGGCCCTCGGATTGAACTCCCATAGCCGGAGAGGCGGCGTTTGCAGGCGGGAGGCGCCTAATCAGCATAACCTGCACCACCACCACCATATCGACCTCCCTCGTTTGGAGATCTCGAATCCGGCCCTGCAGTAGGGGCACGTCCTTTGACGGCCCCAGTTGAGCCTTGGTTGACCCACGACATCAACCGTCGTGGAGGTCCCAGGCGGAATAAGGGCGGTGGCTTTGTCTGCGCCCCTCGGAGCGGTAATATAGAACCACTCTTGCTGCCACGGGCGAGCTCCTCTTGGAAGGAGCAGCGACCCGCACGGGCATCGGCCCTCCTACTTATGGCCGCCCGCCACACTCGCTTGACCCCGGATCATCTTGGCGCCACATTGAAGGTCTTCAGCCACAGGCGAAGTGAGGGGTGATGCAGAGGAAGGCTTCGCATGACGACAATAAATGCGGAAATATGGAGGATGGACTCGGAGCCAAATCGTGAAATTCCAACCCATAGTAAAACATGAGCCCTCTCACAAAAGGATCCATCGGAAGCCTAAACCCGGCGGAGGTGGGATACAAAAGCAGCGTATTCGCGGGCTCGGGGGTGGGGATGGCCTGCCCTTGGCAGCAACCTGTCTTAAATCTCATAAGCGGTGCTTGGCCTCCGCAGCTTTAGCACGTCCTCCTCCGTGGCGGAGGAGGGCATCCACCGACCTGGAGGTCGGAACCGGACATCGTTGAAAGTCCAAGCGCTGAATCTGGAGCTCTAGGTGCTGGAACTTGGAGCGGGAGAGGATTTGATGGAGGATTGAAGAAAAAAGCGAGCCTTGGTCCCGTTATAAGAGGAGAATACCAAGAGCTGTCTCCGTGACCGTTTGGGACTCGCCGATAGAGGCGTGGCGAGCAGGCGCGTTGGGTTACCTACGTCTGTATTTATGAGAATCCCGGATTAAGGGGAAACACGATCTACGCTTCGACAAGGCGTGCCAAGGAAACCGCTTCGCTAAATCGCTGAGGTGGTAAAGTAAAAACAATTCAAGTAATGGCTTGGTAGTGGTGTGACGTCATGCCACAAAAACGTCGCCAGATTGAACTTGTGTATATATTATTCTCTACGATGGAATGTGGAATTTATTTTGCGAGCGGACACTATCACGGTGTTCACAATCTTCTATCATTTGGAGGAGGAACCTGCCTTGCAATGCCAAGCAATATCTGCCACCGGACTTGTCGTCATTGAAGCCTGGTTCATGGGCTCTGAGGAGTCTGGATTAGGGGTGTCCGGATAGCGGACTACCATTATCACCGAACTACCATCAGCGGACTATCATCATCGACCGGACTCCAAGACTATGAAGATACAAGATTGAAGACTTCGCCCCGTGTCTGGATGGGACTTTCCTTGGTGTGGAGGGCAAGCTTGGCGATACGGATATGTAGATCTCCTACCATTGTAACCGACTCTATGTAACCCTAGCCCTCTCCGGTGTCTATATAAACCGGATGGCTCTAGTCTGTAGGACACAACAATAAAGACAACAACGACAACAACAACAACCCTTACAATCATACCATAGGCTAGCTTCTAGGGTTTAGCCTCCTTGATCTTGTGGTAGATCCACTCTTGTAAACATCCACAATATCAATATCAATCAAGCAGGACGTAGGGTTTTACCTCCATCAAGAGGGCCCGAACCTGGGTAAAACATCGTGTCCCTTGTCTCCTGTTACCATCCGCCTAGACGCACAGTTCGGGACCCCCTACCCGAGATCCGCCGGTTTTGACACCGACACCCTCCCATAAAACGGATGGCTTGAACAGCCTCTCTAGGAAGATGTTGGGGGGGACTGCATCGCGCTTTGCGTCGATGCGTGCCAACACGTCTGCTGCCTGGTTGTTATCCCGGGCTATATGGTGAAATTCGAGCCCCTCAAACCGAGCTGACATTTTTAGGACGGCATTGCGATAAGCTACCATTTTCGGATCCTTGGCATCAAAGTCTCCATTTATTTGGGATATCGCGAGGTTCGAATCCCCGTGCACCTCTAGGCGTTGAATGCCCATGGAGACTGCCATCCGGAGACCATGTAGAAGGGCCTCGTATTCGACTCCGTTGTTGGAGTCCGTATACATTATCTAGAGTACATATTGAACTGTATCTCCGGTTGGGGACGTCAGAACGACGCCAGCTCCCAGGCCAGCCAACATTTTGGAGCCGTTGAAGTGCATTATCCAGTTGGAATATGCGCCGTACTCTTTAGGGAGTTCGGCTTCGGTCCATTCAGCGATGAAGTCGGCCAAAACTTGCGACTTAATAGCTCGTCGTGGATTATAGGTTATGTCGAACGGGAGGAGCTCAATGGCCCATTTGGCAATCCGGCCCGTCGCGTCGCGGTTGTTTATAATGTCGTTAAGATGTACTTCGGAGGCTACTATTATCAAACACTCTTGAAAGTAGTGTCGTAGCTTCCGGGATGCCATAAACACCGCGTACGCTATCTTTTGATAATGCGGCTACCGTGACTTGCATGGAGTTACGACAGTGGACACGTAGTAAACTGGTTTTTGAAGCGGGAACTTGTGTCCGTCCGTTTTTCGTTCGACAACGAGCACCGCGCTTACAACTTGGTGAGTTGCTGCGATATATGATAGCATTGGTTCGCCCATGTTGGGCGCGGCCAGGACCGGGTTTGTTGCCAATATGGCTTTAATTTCTTCGAGTCCGGCCATGGCAGCATCCGTCCACTCGAAGTGTCCGGTGCGTCGGAGGAGGCGATAAAGGGGTAATGCCTTTTCTCCCAAACGGAGATAAAGCGGCTTAAGCCGCCACGCATCGATCAATTTTGTATTTGTTTGAGGTCTTTTGGGATATCAATTGTGTGAGCTCGGATCTTGGCTGGGTTTGCTTGATTCCTCTACGGATACAATGAAGCCCAAGAGCTTTCCGGTGGTATGCAACGCATTTTCGGGTTGAGCTTGATGTCATATGTTGGAGATTATCGATTGTGAGCCTCAAATCGTCTACTAGAGTTTCGACATGCTTGCTTTTGCGACCACATCGCTCACGTATGCCTCCTTTGTTTTGCCGATCTCGTTTGCGGACATGTACGAATCATGCGCTGATATATTGCGCGGCGTTTTGAGCCGAAGGGCATTGTGTTGAAGCGAGAATGGGCGTATGGAGTGATGAATGTCGTTGCGGCTTGGTCAGGCTCTGCCATCTTAATTTGGTGGTAGCCGGAGTATGTGTCGAGGAAGCACAATGAATCGTGTCCTGTGGTAGCATCGATAATTTGATCAATGCGGGGGAGGGGGAAGGGATCCTTTGGGCAAGCCTTGTTGAGGTCCTTGAAATCGATGCATAGGCGCCAGGATTTGTCCTTCTTTGGTACCATCACCAGGTTTGTTAGCCAGTCCGGATGTTTTATATGTCTGATGAATCCAGCCTCCAATAGTTTGGCTAGCTCCTCTCCCATGGCATGTCTTTTGGGTTCGGAGAAACGCCGAAGAGCCTGTTTGACTGGCTTGAATCCTTTTAGGATGTTTAGGCTGTGCTCGGCCAGACGGCGTGGGATTCCTGGCATGTCTGAAGGGTGCCAGGCAAAAATGTCCCAATTTTCGCGTAGGAATTCTCTTAGTGCGGCGTCTACATCAGGATTTAATTGTGCCCCGATGGAGGCCGTTTTTGTAGGGTCCGTTGGATGGACTTGGAATTTGACTATTTCGTCCGCCAGTTTAAAGGAGGTGGACTTGGATCTCTTATCGAGTATCACATCGTCCCTATTCACCGTGGAGCGCAGTGCGTTGAGTTCCTCGGCCGCTAGGGTTTGGATAGTGCCTCAAGGGCGGTCTGGCTGTCTTATTTTCGGCGCGGAGTGCTATGTCCGGGTCACTAGCAAGAGTGATGATTCCGTTGGGCCCGAGCATTTTGAGCTTCATGTACCCATAATGGGGTATAGCTTGAAAAATTGTGAATGCGTCTCGCCCTAATAGAGCGTGGTATCCGCTGATGAACGGGGCCACTTGGAACGTGACCTCCTTGGACCTGTAATTATCCGGCGTGCGAACACCACATCCGGTGTGATTTTTTCCCAGACATGCTTCCCGACCGGGATTATTCCTCTAAAGGTTGTGCTGCTTCGCTCAATGCGGCTCCAGTCTATTTCCATTTTTCGGAGGGTTTCCTCGTAAATGAGGTTCAATCCGCTGCCACCGTCCATGAGTACCTTGGTAAGGCGAAAGCCGTCCACTATCGGACTAAGGACCAATGCGGCTGGTGCTCGGGCTGTTCGGAATTTAGGTTCGTCACTGGCATTAAAGGTAATAGCTGTGTCACTCCATGGGTTTATTGTTGCTACTTGGTAGACTTCGGAAAGGCTACGGAGTGTCCATTTTTGCATATTATTTGATGCAAAAGTCTCAAAGACTGTTAATACCGTACTGGTATCCCTGGGCTGGTGCTCTAGAGCTAGAAGCTCTTCGCCACTTTTGGCCACCTGCCGTAGTATCCAACATGCTCTAAGGCTATGAGTTGGAGTGGCGCCCTCTGTACTATGAATTTTACAGGGTTCGTTGAGCCATCCCTCCAGTACGGTTCCATGCCCTATAGAGGGTTTTTGCTTTCTGGTATTTAACCCAGGTGCTCGGCGATGATGCACCCTTTTATTTGGATGGGTTGTATTCAAGGCGGATTGTCCCAAAATCTTGCTTCGGTTTTCCAGCGCTTTCCATCGCACAAGACTTTCGTATTATGGACGCCAAGTTGGCAAAGCGTGTAATGTCACGGCGACTTATAGTGTTGAGGATCCGTTGTCCGTGCAATTATTGCAGAAGAATGAGATTGCGTCCTCCTCGCGGCAGTCCTTTATCCTGTCCATAACCAGGAGGAATTTGGCCCAGTAATGGTGTACTGTTTCTACAGGCTCTTGCCGAATTTGAGATAGGTCGCTTATGTTTGGGTGGGCGGGTGGAATTAAATTCGGAACCTCGCCCGATCTGAGACTTAATGGCCAAGGAGCTTCCGAACTTGGAAGCTTGGATTCTTGGATGTTGTCCAATGAATCTAGCTCGCTGCCTGACTTTAGGTTCAGGGCTTGAGTGACGTCCTCTCCTCCGCGGGAATCCGGCATGGAGGGATCAGGAATCCGGATGTAGCTAGTCCTTAAGATAGAAGAAGGGTCGCCGTATTGTTCCTCTACCACAGCAACGTGGTGGGTAACCTGGGGAGAGTTAATCTCTCTCAGATCAGGTTTAGGCCCAATCTGATGATAGTCTGTAATGACTCCCAGGGCGGCGATGCGATCCAAGAGCTCGTTTAAGGAAGAGAGCTCCATCGGATCTAACTGCTCGGCGAATTCGAGTTAACGTGAAGATTGCTTCGATGACCCGAGAAGTCATCGTCGGTGGCGACAACAGCGGTCATAAGAAAACCGCCTAGCCGGAGAGTTTGGCCGACAGCCAAAGCTTCTTTAGCAACAGTGTCGTCTTTAAAGACGGGATGAGGCATCCTTCCTGACGGCGACGACACAGAGGAACTCTCAATGAAAGCACCAATGTCGGTGTCAAAACCGGCGGATCTCGGGTAGGGGGTCCCGAACTGTGCGTCTAGGCGGATGGTAACAGGAGACAAGGGACACGATGTTTTTACCCAGGTTCGGGCCCTCTCGATGGAGGTAAAACCCTACTCCTGCTTGATTAATATTGATGATATGGGTAGTACAAGAGTAGATCTACCACGAGATCAGAGAGGCTAAACCCTAGAAGCTAGCCTATGGTATGATTGTTGTTGTCCTACGGACTAAAACCCTCCGGTTTATATAGGCACCGAAGAGGGTTAGGGTTACACAGAGTCGGTTACAATGGTAGGAGATCTGCATATCCGTATCGCAAAGCTTGCCTTCCACGCCAAGGAAAGTCCCATCCGGACACGGGACGAAGTCTTCAATCTTGTATCTTCATAGTCCAGGAGTCCGGCCAAAGGTCATAGTCCGGCTTTCCGGACAACCCCTAATCCGGGACTCCCTCAGTGCATTTTGGTGAACCAAAATGACCTTGATTGACATGAGGCTTTGCAAGGTGATCACAATATGCATTTGTGACTTGCTGGATTTTCCTTGGATTTTTATGAAAATATTTCCTGTAGAAATATTTCAAATCCTTGAAATGTGCAGAAATGGTTTTGTGAGGTTTTGTCCAATATTTTGAACATGACCATGTGTTGAAACTCTTATATATGGAATATATATGTCCACTGAGTTTCCCTGATTTTTGTCAAATATTTTTAAACAATAAAATATTTTTCCCTATTAAAGACCATTTCTGGTCTTAATAAAATCTTTTAAAGAAAATAGGAAAATAACTTTTAAAATTATATTTTTGTGGTTTATGGGAATCCTATATCTAATAGGTTTCAAATATACTCTTTGAAATATTTTTCATACCCCAAATCAAGTACTTGTAGTGCAAACCTCAAGTCGGGGTTTTTTGGAAAACTAATTTTTGAAAATACTTTTTGGCCAAATTATTTTCGTAAGAAAATACTATATTTCACTATAGACATGGTATGATCATTGGGCAGAAGTTTGTAGCAAAGGGATGAAGTATATAAGGTGGAGTAGTTGACTTTAAATAGCACTTGAAAATCACAGAGAGAAAACCAACTCCAAAGTAAAAAGCCAAATAATGCAAAAGTTTTGGTTGGTCCAAATTTTCATGATTTATTAATGCTAATGACATGCTACAAAATGCAGGGTGTGACACTTGGCGTCCATAGTACGGAAGTACTGTGCGATGGAAAGCGCCTGGAAAACCCAAACAAAATTTTGGGATCCTCCGGCTCTGACAAAACCCCCAGTTCGAACTAAAAGGGTGCACTCTCGTAAGTCGCCCGACCCAATTACAAAGAAGCAAAACCCACTACAGGGCATGGAACCGTATTGGAGGGATGGCTTAATGGGCCATGCAAAATTCACAGTACAACGGATACCGTACCAACACACAGCCTTAGAGCATGTTGGGTACTCCGGCAAGTGGCCAAGAGCGGTGAGGATCTCCTCATCAACAATACCGCCGAGCACCATCCCGTGGAGAACAACAATACAGTATTGACAGTCTTCGAGACCTTCACCTCAAATAATAGGCGTAAGCGAGCACTCCGCAGCCTTGCCGAAGTCTGCCATGTGGCAGCAATAAATCCATGGAGCGATACGGCCATCACCTTCAACGCCAGTGACGAACCTAAATTCCAAACAGCCAGAGCACCAGCCGCCTTGGTCCTTAGTCCAATTGTGGACGGCTTCCGGCTTACTAAAGTGCTCATGGACGGCGGCAGCGGATTAAACCTCATCTATGAGGAGACTCTTCGAAAAATGGAAATAGACAGAAGCCGCATTGTGCAAAGCAGCACGACCTTCAGAGGAATAATCCCTAGTCGGGAGGCACGATGTGCTGGGAAAATCACACTAGATGTGCTATTTGGCACATCAGAGAATTATAGGTTCGAAGAAATCACATTCCAGGTGGCCCCGTTCAATAGCAGATACCACACCCTTCTAGGGCGGGAGGCATTCACGATCTTCCAAGCCATACCCCATTACGGGTACATGAAGCTCAAAATGCCCAGGCCCAATGGAATCATCACTCTAACTAGTGATCCGGACATAGCACTCCGCACCGAAAATAAAACAGCCGCACTGGCCCTCGAGGCGTTATCCGAAGCCCTCGCGGCCGAGGAATTAACTGCGCTGCGCTCCACAGTGGACAGAGACGACGTGATACTTGACAAAAGATCCAAGTCCACCTCTTTTAAACCAGCAGATGAGATAGTCAAATTCCAAGTCCACCCAATGGACCCTACAAAAACAGCATCCATCGGGGCACAGTTAAACCCCACAGTAGACGCCGCACTACGGGAGTTCTTGTGCGAGAACTGGGACATATTCGCCTGGCATCCTTCAGACATGCCAGGAATCCCATGCAGGCTGGCCGAGCATAGCCTTACATTATAAAGGGGTTCAAGCCGGTCAAGCAGACTCTTCGGCTTTTCTCTGAACCTAAGCGACAAGCCATGCGAGAGGAGCTAGCCAAGTTACTGGAGGTCGGATTCATTAGAGAAATAAAACATCCGGACTGGCTAGCAAACCTAGTGATGGTACCAAAGAAGGATAAATCCTGGCGCCTATGTGTCGATTTCAAGGACCTTAACAGGGCTTACCCCAAGGATCCCTTCCCCCTCCCCCGCATCGATCAAATTATCGACGCTACTGCAGGACACGACTCATTGTCTTTCCTTGACACATACTCCGGATACCATCAAATCAAGATGGCGGAGTCCGATCAAGCCGCAATGGCATTTATCACCCCATATGGCCCCTTCTATTTTAACACCAAGCCTTTCGGGCTTAAGAACGCCGGTGCAACCTATCAACGCATGATTCAGACATGCCAGGAAACACAGATCGGCAAAACAGTGGAGGCATACGTAGACGATGTTGTCGTTAAAACCAGACACGTCGAATCCTTAATAGACGACTTGAGGCTCACGTTCGACAATCTCCGAACATACGACATCAAGCTCAATCCGGAAAAATGCGTTTTCGGCATGCCAGCCGGAAAGTTCCTGGGCTTCATCGTCTCCAGTAGAGGAATTGAAGCAAATCCGGATAAAATCCGAGCTCTGTCACAATTGGCTATCCCAGCAGACCTCAAGCAAATCCAGAAATTAACTGGATGCGTGGCGGCCTTAAGCCGCTTTATCTCCCGATTAGGAGAAAAGGCACTACCCCTTTATCGCCTTCTTCGACGCACCGAACACTTTGAGTGGACGGATGCGGCCACGGCCGGATTGGAAGAAATAAAGGCCATCTTGGCCACCATCCCAATCTTGGCCACGCCAAATGTCGACGAACCGATGCTGTTATATATAGCGGCAAATCACCAAGTTGTAAGCGCAGTGCTCGTCGTCGAACGAGAGACGGACGGACATAAATTCCCACTTCAAAAGCCGGTATACTATGTATCCACTGTCCTCACTCCATGCAAATCACGGTACCCACATTATCAAGAGATAGCATACGCGGTATTCATGGCATCCCAGAAATTATGACACTACTTTCAAGAGTGTTCAATTACGGTGGCCTCGGAAGTACCACTCAATGACATAATAAATAACCGCGATGCCACGGGCCGGATTGCTAAATGGGCTATCGAGCTCCTCCCATTCGACATAACATATAAACCACGGCGAGCCATTAAGTCGCAAGTACTGGCCGATTTCGTCGCCGAATGGACGGAAACCGAACTCCCTAAAGAGTACGGCGCGTACTCCAATTGGATCATGCACTTTGACGGTTCAAAGATGTTGGCAGGTCTGGGGGCAGGCGTCGTCCTGACATCCCCCACTGGAGATACAGTCCAATACGTACTCCAAATATTATACATAGACTCCAACAATGCAGCAGAATATGAGGCCCTGTTGCATGGTCTCCGGATAGCAGTCTCCATGGGCATTCAACGCCTAGAGGTGCGTGGGGATTCTAATCTCGAAATATCTCAAATAAAGGGAGACTTTGATGCCAAGGACCCAAAAATGGTGGCTTACCGCAACGTCGTCCTCAAAATGTCAGCTCGGTTCGAGGGGCTCGAATTCCACCATGTGGTGCGAGAAAACAATCAAGCGGCGGACATCCTCGCCCGCATCGGCGCTAAGCGCGACCCTGTCCCACCCAATATCTTCTTGGAAAGGCTGTTTAAGCCATCCGTGGTATGGGAAGGAGAGACCGGCAACAACAGTCCGGACTTGGCCACAACACCAGATACCGAACACTCTGACGTAATCGGAGGCTCTGCCACCGAAATAACACCTTCCGCCGACGTGATTATGGCTATCATCGCCCCGTGGACAGAACCCTTCCTGGCCTACCTAACTAGGCAGGAACTACCTGAGGACCCAAACGAGCACGTTGCATTGTGCGGCGGTCTAAAGCCTACAAGGTCCACGAGGGAGAGATTTATAAGAAAATCGCTATCGGAGTCCTTCAAATGTGCATCTCCGAAGAGGAAGGACGGCAACTTTTGGCAGAAATTCATGCTGGACTAGGCGGTCCCCACGCCGCAGCTCGGGCCCTTGTAAGCAAGGCCTTTCGTACAGGTTTCTACTGGCCGACGGCCCGAGCAGACGCACAGGACCTCGTCCAACGTTGCGTCGGTTGCCAGCTTTTTGCAAACCAAAGCCATATGCCGCCTACCGCTCTTGAAACAATCCCCATTACTTGGCCTTTGCGGTCTGGGGGCTTGATATGGTCGGACCCCTCAAAGGGGGAAGCCATAAGAAAAAATACTTATTGGTCATGGTGGATAAATTCACTAAATGGATAGAAGCCAAACCAGTTAAAACGGCCGAATCCGGACCAGTGATAGACTTCAAATCCGGGGTTGTACACCGTTATGGCATCCCCCACAGCATCATCACCGATAACGGCTCGAACTTTATAGCCGACGAGGTAAAACTTTGGTGCAGCAACATGGGCATCAAGCTCGATTATGCTTCTGTCTATCACCCGCAAACTAACGGTCAAGTCGAGCGAGCAAATGGTCTTATCATGAGAGGTATTAAACCCACATTAGTGCGGTCCTTAAAGGAATCAAACACGCACTAGGTAGAGGAGCTCGACTCCGTACTATGGGGGTTGTGGAGCACGCCGAATCGCACTACCGGATACACACCATTTTTTATGGTGTATGGTGCAGAGGCGGTACTGCCCTACGACATAATTCATGACTCACCTCGAGTGCGCATGTATGAAGAGAAAGAAGCCAAGCTTGATTGGCAGGACAGTTTGGACGCCCTGGAGGAGGAGCGTGACGTGGCAAAAGTCTGTTCCGCATTCTATCAGCAACAGTCTCGAAGGTATCAAAGCAGAGAAGTACGGGCCAAAACTTATAACGTTGGCGAACTCGTTCTACGCCTACCGGAGAAGTTTGCGTTAGTTACAGATTACTACAGACTGTTCTGTTTTTGACAGATTCTGTTTTGCGTGTGTTGTTTGCTTATTTTGATGAATCTATGGTTAGTAAAATAGTTTATAATCCATAGAGAAGTTGGAATAAAGTAGGTTTAACACCAATATAAATAAATAATGAGTTCATTACAGTACCTTGAAGTAGTCTTTTGTTTTCTTTCTCTAACGGAACTCACGAGATTTCTATTGAGTTTTGTGTTGTGAAGTTTTCAAGTTTTGGGTGAATTCTTTTGATGGATTATGGAACAAGAAGTGGCAAGAGCCTAAGATTGGGGATGCCCATGGCACCCCCAAGATAATCCAAGGACACCAAAAAGTCAAAGCTTGGGGATGCCCCGGAAGGCATCCCCTCTTTCGTCTACTTCCATCGGTAATTTACTTGGAGCTATATTTTTATTCACCAACATGATTTGTGTTCTGCTTGGAGCGTCTTGTATTATTTGAGTCTTTGCTTGTTAGTTTACAACAATCATACTTGCTGTACACACCTTTTGAGAGAGCCATACATGATTTGTAATTTGTTAGAACACTCTATGTGCTTCACTTATATCTTTTGAGCTTGATAGTTTTGCTCATAGTGCTTCACTTATATCTTTTGAGCGTGATAATTTTTGCTCTAGTGCTTCACTCAGATCTTTTAGAGCACGGTGGTGGATTTGTTTTAAAGAAACTTGATCTCTCATGCTTCACTTAGATTATTTTGAGAGTCGTTAATAGCATGGTAATTTTCTTAATGTTAATATACTTGGTGTTCGAGATATGTGAAACTTTGTTTTGAGTTAATTGAATACTAAGATAAGTTTAATGCTTAATAATTGTTTTAAGATATGGAGGTAATAATATCAAAGTCGTGCTAGTTGATAATTGTGAATTTGAGAAATACTTGTGTTGAAGTTTGCAAGTCCCGTAGCATGCACGTATGGTAAAGTTGCGTAACAAATCTGAAACATGAAGTGTACCTGGCTTGTGCATCCTTATGAGTGGCAGTCGGGGACGAGCGATGGTCTTTTCCTACCAATCTATCCCCCTAGGAGCATTGTGCGTAGTACTTGATTTTTGATGGTTTCTATATTTTTGCAATAAGTATATGAGTTCTTTTGACTAATGTTGAGCCATGGATTATACGCACTTTTATCTTTCCGCACTTGCTAGCCTCTTCGGTACCGTGCATTGCCCTTTCTCACCTTAAGAGTTGGTGCAAACTTCACCGGTGCATCCAAACCCCGTGATATGATACGCTCTTTCACACATAAACCTCCTTATATCTTCCTCAAAATAGCCACCATACCTACCTATCATGGCATTTCCATAGCCATTCCGAGATATATTGCCATGCAACTTCCATCATCATTATTATGACATACATTACTTTTGTCATATTGCCATTGCATGATCATGTAGTTGACATTGTATTTGTGGCAAAGCCACCATGCATTATATTACATACATGTCACTCTTGATTCATTGCACCATCCCGGTACACCGTCGGAGGCATTCATATAGAGTCATATTTTGTTCTAAGTTTCGAGTTGTAATTGTTGAGTTGTAATAGAATAAAAGTGTGATGATCATCATTATTAGAGCATTGTCCCAAGTGAGGAAAGGATGATGGAGACTATGATTCCCCCATAAGTCGGGATGAGACTCTGGACGAAAAAAAAGAGGCCATAAAAAAAAGAGAAAAGGCCCAAATAAAAAAAATGAGAGAAAAAGAGAGAAGGTACAATGCAACTATCCTTTTACCACACTTGTGCTTCAAAGTAGCACCTTGTTCTTCATGTACTGAGTCTCATATATTGTGCTTCAAAGTAGCACTAAGATCTTCATAATAGAGATTCTCTCATTTTTTCACTTTCATATACTAGTGGGAATTTTCATTATAGAACTTGGCTTGTATATTCCAATGATGGGCTTCCTCAAAGTGCCCTAGGTCTTCGTGAGCAAGCAAGTTGGATGCACACCCACTTAGTTTCTTTTGTAGAGCTTTCATATACTTATAGCTCTAGTGCATCCGTTGCATGGCAATCCCTACTACTCATGTTGACATCAATTGATGGACATCTCCATAGCCCGTTGATCCTCGTCGATATGAGACTTTCCTTTTTTTGTCTTCTCCACACAATACCATCATCATATTTCTATTCCACCCATAGTGCTATACCCATGGCTCGCGCTCATGTATTGCGCAAAGGTCGAAAGAGTTTGAGATCATTTGAGTATGAAACAATTGCTTGGCTTGTCATCGGGAGTATAGAAGTTGGGAACATCTTTGTGTGACGAAAATGAAGCATAGCCTAACCATATGATTTTGTAGGGATGAACTTTCTTTGGCTATGTTATTTTGAGATGACATAATTGATTAGTTAGTATGCTTGAAGTATTATTATTTTTATGTCATTATGAACTTTTGTCTTAAATCTTTCGGATCTGAATATTCATATCACAAGTAAGAAGATCAATATTGAAATTATGCCAAAGTATCACTCCGCATCAAAAATTCTTTTTTTTTCATTTACCTACTCGAGGACGAGCAGGAATTAAGCTTGGGGATGCCTGATACGTCTCCAACGTATCTATAATTTTTGATTGCTCCATGCTACTTTATCTACTGTTTTGGACTATATTGGGCTTTATTTTCCACTTTTATATTACTTTTGGGACTAACCTATTAACCGGAGGCCCAGCCCAGAATTGCTGTTTTTTTTGCCTATTTCAGTGTTTCGAAGAAACGGAATATCAAATGGAGTCCAAACGGAATGAAACCTTCGGGAACGTGATCTTATCACCGAACATGATCCAAGAGACTTGGACCGTACTCCAAGAAGTGCCACAGGCGGTCACGAGGGTGGAGGGCGCCCCCCTGGGCGTGCCCCCTACCTCGTGGGCCCCCTGACGCTCCACCAACGTACTCCTTCCTCCTATATATATCTACGTATCCCCAAACGATCAGAAGGGGAGCCAAAAACCTAATTACACCGCCGTACCTTCCTGTATCCACGAGATCCCATCTTGGGGTCTATTCCGGAGCTCCGCCGGAGGGGGCATCCACCATGGAGGGCTTCTACATCAACACCATAGCCCCTCCGATGAAGTGTGAGTAGTTTACTTCAGACCTTCGGGTCCATAGCTAGTAGCTAGATGGCTTCTTCTCTCTTTTTGGATCTCAATACAATGTTCTCCCCCTCTCTCGTGGAGATCTATTTGATGTAATCTTCTTTTTGCGGTGTGTTTGTTGAGACCGATGAATTGTGGGTTTATGATCCAGCTTATCTATCGATAATATTTGAATCTTCTCTGAATTCTTTTATGTATGATTGAGTTATCTTTGCAAGTCTCTTCGAATTATCCGTTTGGTTTGGCCAACTAGATTGGTAGTTCTTGCAATGGGAGAAGTGCTTAGCTTTGGGTTCAATCTTGCGGTGTCCTTACCTAGTGACGTAAAGGGTTGCAAGGCACGATTGTATTGTTGCCATCGAGGATAACAAGATGGGGTATTTATCATATTGCATGAATTTATTCCTCTAATCATGTCATCTTGCTTAAGCGTTACTCTGCTTTTTAACTTAATACTCTAGATGCATCTTTGGATAGCGGTCGATGAGTGGAGTAATAGTAGTAGATGCGTAATCGTTTCGATCTACTTGTCTTGGACGTGATGCCTATATACATGATCATACCTAGATAACCTCATAACTATGCTCAATTCGTCAATTGCTCAACAGTAATTTGTTCACCCACCGTAGAATATCTATGCTCTTGAGAGAAGCCACTAGTGAAACCTATGGCCCCCGGGTCTATTCTCATCATATCAATCTCCATCACTTTATTTACTTGCTTTGTCTTTACTTTTTACTTTGCATCTTTATACCAAAAATACCAAAATATTATCTCTATCGATCTCACTCGTAAGTGACCGTGAAGGGATTGACAACCCCTAATCGTGTTGGTTGCGAGTAGCTATCGTTTAGTGCAGGTACGAGGGACTTGCGCGTGGCCTCCTACTGGATTGATACCTTGGTTCTCAAAAACTGAGGGAAATACTTACGCTACTGTGCTGCATCATCCTCTCATCTTCGGGGAAAACCAACGCAAGCTCAAGACATAGCAGGGTCCTCGGATAGCCGGACTATATCCTTTGGCCGGATTGTTGGACTGTTAAGAAAAAAGATTGAAGACTTCAACCCGTGTCCGGATGGGACTCTCCTTGGCGTGGAAGGCAAGCTTGGCAATACGGATATGTAGATCTCCTCCCTTGTAACCGACTCTGTGTAACCCTAGCCCCCTCCGGTGTCTATATAAACCGGAGGGTTTAGTCCGTAGGACGACAACAATCATACCATAGGCTAGCTTCTAGGGTTTAGCCTCTACGATCTCGTGGTAGATCAACTCTTGTAGTACTCATATCATCAAGATCAATCAAGTAGGAAGTAGCGTATTACCTCCATCGATAGGGCCCGAACCTGGGTAAGCATCTTGTCCCCCGCCTCCTGTTACTATCCGCCTTAGACGCACAGTTCGGGACTCCCTACCCGAGATCTGCCGGTTTTGACACCGACAGCCGCTCCATGGGGGTGCGGGATGGAGCACCGTCGGCGCCGGGAGGTCGAGCTAAGGAGAAGGTGCGATGCAATGAGTGTACAACCTCTTTGGTGGCGCCGAGTAGGCCTCGGCTTCGTCCGAGGAGTCGGTGAGGATGATGCGGTTCCGGTGGAGCAGATAAAGGCGGCGCTATGGGGATGGAGCAGCTGCGATAGACGAGGCGATCGTCGGAGCAGCTCCCTGGAGGTGGAGGACGGGGCGGCTGAACCGGTGGGACAACGAGATGGACGACAGATCCTCATCCGGGAAGGTGGACGAGGGACGTCGAGTTGTTGCGGTGGACGACGTCGTCGGGGAAGAGGCTCCGACTGGGCAGCGGTGAGGTGGCGGACGGAGGAGGGTGTGGTTTCGCGGCTGGAGCGGAGAGGTTATGGCGGCGTGGGATTTCGAATGGCAAAAAGGAGGCGATGGGAGGGGGTGAACCATGACTTCGGGACGTGCTTGTCCAAAATGTAGGGTGTGTTACAAAAGTACCCCGCGCCGATTTGAACTAGCGGCCTTTTCGGCTCAGGGTTAGAACGGGGATTTCGCGTGTCGGGATTTGGCAGCTGGAGGGAGATTTTGCGCGCGTTGTAATTTCGGGATAGCAAGGTGCGGGTTGTGAAGGCGCCAATTTTGGGAGCACGATATCTGAATTTTCGGGATATAACAAGGCGCGGGTTGAATTTTAGGGAGAAGCCTAACGTGTAATATTGTACTTGTACGTACCAAATCAATTCGCACTTCCCTCAACCAAAAAGAAAACGAAAAAAATAAAACTATTCACAGCACACAAAGAGAGAGTCTTGCCCCATTTTACTATAAAAATGCTATTTAAAGCTACTCATACCAACAATTTAGTGCAATTAAATGTTATTCGGTAGTATGAATCCATGTTATGTCCAATTAAATTTTTTCGCTTGTTGTATAATGCATGTAACCTACTCATACCAACATTTTACTGCATTCCAAATGTCTATACTACGCTGCAATTAGAACTGAATTTGAATTCGTTTCTCTATTTCAATAACAAATCTACAATCATGATTGTTGCCAACTTCAACCATCATTCGTGTATTACCTTAGTAACACACCACATGATTACTATAGAGATAGATATGAACTATGTTTACTACATGAACTTGAACTCTATTTTTTGAATACACTTGATGTTGATTCCAAATAATAGTACATTTTATGTACTAACTATATATTCATAATCTAACCATGTTCCATACGTGTACACTGTGTTTATCACACATAGTATAGTGCCCCGCCCCCTACATTATGAAAAGTATTTAGACCTGAGCTGCAAAAGCCACACATTAGCCCAAATTATGATCAATGTTCTATATGTTATACGTAGTACTAGCAAGATGCCCATGCGTTCCACAGAACATCAACATGATCAAGGGGAGGCCTAATTTACAAATATGGAGAGGGGTGTGGGTATCTTTTTCAAAATTTCCATAGTTTCCTTCCTATCCGTCAGATATAAATCGGACGGCCTATATTGCAGGATGGCACCATCATCAACAACTCCGTTTTTTATAAGAGTAGAGATAAAATATATTATATGTAGTATAACATGTTCATAACCACACCATGTGTATCACCGTTATATATATGCACACATGCGTTGGTTTAAAACACTATGATAAATTCTTCAAATATCTGAATTCGCTTTTTATAATGAAGTATGATCTCTATTCGTCTTTTACACACACACAATCCTCTTATCATCTATTCATATTTTACACCCACACAATCCTCTTATCTTTGTAGCTACCTAGTGCTAACTTTCTCTCATGCATGCAGACGCCCGCATCCCTCTAACCCTCCCTCAGCATTCTCTAGCTCCATCGCGCAAATTCGTCTTTTCACTTTAGGTCATTCACCCACGGTGTGTGTAAGCCCCCCAGCTCCTTCTTTACGGCACACATCGATCGATATGCCTCTCTAGCCAGGTGTGCCTAGCACAAAACACAAGCTTCCCCTCTTCTCTTATCACCGTCCATGCCTCACACCCACCACTCTTCTCCCCCCTCGATATAGTATGACTCTCGCACCACCTCCTAGATGCATCGCTCTCTCTCTCTATCCTTCTCCCCGTGCCTCATTTGCTTCTAACACACACATGCATGTATACCGACCGATCTCCCAACATATACTTGGTCGACTTTAACTATTCCCCCCCATCGATCAACGTACCTCACAAGTTATGTCTCTCCTTTCTCTGACAAAGGACGATTGATCTTCCTATGTAGTTATGTCTGCTTACCACATCCATATCGCCCCCATCATTCGTGCATGCCTCTGACCCGCCTCTCACAGCACGCACGTGCATGACAGCCAGCCATCCCTCTCTTATTGATATTGCAGGTGTGCCCTCCGGTTGTCTAGCAATCCTATCCCACCATTTGTTAGAAAAAACTCCACTACCACCCCCTCCAACACTCTAGCTCTGTCTCTCTCCCAACCTTATTTCTCTCCTGCACATATGCATGGATGCCGATCGATCTCCCTTAATACATGAGGTAGATCGATATCCCTTAATACATGAGGTAGGCCTCTCTCCTCCTCCACACATAAACCAGCCATTGTACCTCTATAGTTAATTAGGCCTCCCTCCCCCCCCCCCCCACCACACACCGATAGTCGAGCGCTGTAGGCAGGTATCCATGCCACAGAGACAAACCGCACTTGTCCCCTCTCTCGTTCTAGTAGGCCAGCCACTCTATATCTTTGACATGGGCACACAAAAATTCGATGGCACTCTTTATCGACCGCGCGCGCACACACACACACATCATCCCTCTCTTCAATTCTATGGACACCTCAAGTCGATAATACCTCCACTCTCTTCTCGTGGATCGCCCCCTCTATATATATGATATATTCAGGACTCTATTTCACACACATTGCATATGTTACATTTTTTGATTGACCCCCCCTAAAAAAACTCTCATGAACCCACACACTATATCTCTCTACGTTTGTATCTCTGTCACACAACCCCACGTAGGTGGTGTACGTATACAAGAAGAGAATAGGTGCACCGTGCACGTACTCACGCTTCGTTCCCAGCCACACCCACGCGGGTACACGATGGAGCTCATTTCTGTACGAAATGGCAGCCCACGTGGTAATTTGAACGCGTGTAGTGGTTGTTAACCTACGGAGGTCGTGTACCACGCGTGCACGAAACAAAGTTCGACTTGATGCGTTGGCGCGTTATTTTTAAATAAAGTTATATCGCTCAATGGCACACTCACAGAATATAAACCGATTTTTATGGAGAAAAAGGTAGTCCGCTCCACTATATACAATGGAGCCTGCCTGTCTGGTTTGTCTCTCTTCAGAGTATCTCACACAAGGATGTGGTGGCCTCTCTCTCTCTCTCTCTCTCTCACCGTTGGTCACTGATCCGGCCGCATCCCGTCCACTGGCCGAAAGGGAGGATGTGCATCGTTTCTCCGTTCGACAGCGCCGAGGCAGCACGTCCCGATCTGCGATACACGCCGTTCTCTTTGACCAAGCTCCGGTGCGGTAGGGCCTACGCCACCTGCTCGCTTCCGCAGTATGGGCAGATTCCGCCCACCACCGCTCACCTAGTTACATCCCGACGATCTCCAGGTATCCCCTCCGGCCCTGCTCCACTGCCCGTCTTCCCATGTTGCTGAATGTGGATCTTCCATAGTTCTTTGCACAAAACGTAGCTCGTTCGGCGTACTTTCCATATTGCAATCTCGTCCTCACACCGTTTTAGACAAACACAACCGTGTTGTTATCTTCCCTTAGGACAAGGAATATGCTTCTTTTTTGTCGTCACAACTGTCATCTACAATATTTGTCTTTTTACAAATTTCAAATGGGCATATTTTAGAGTGTAGATTCACTCATCTTGCTTCGTATGTGTACTAGCTCCATTCCTAAATATTTGTCTTTATGGAGGTTTCAACAAGTGACTACATACGGAGCAAAATGAGTGAATCTACACTCTAAAATATGTCTATATACATCCATATGTAGTAGTCCATTTGAATCTCTAAAAGACAAATATTTGAGTAGTCACTGCTGAAATCTCTAGAAAGACAAATACTCGGAGTATATTTAAGAACCGAGGGGTAGTGCACAGCCGCATGGGAGACTCAGACCGTCGTTATACCGCATTAATAGTGAGTAATGAGCAGTCAAATCATAAGCCCCACCTTTCCCTAATCGTAAGTTGCTCGGAAGAAGCAACCATCAATACGCTCTTCTTTGAATCCGCTCATACTACTCCATCCGTTACTGTTTATAGAGCACGCTTCAGAAAAAGAGAAAATCTCTACGACCAAGGCGACTAGCGATCGGCCTGAAAAATAGCATTGGTAGTTATAGAACGACGTCTATTACTAGAGGAAATAATGCGTACACACATGCATGCAGTGCTTCCACCCTGGGTAGACACATGCATGCACGTACTCCACTCCGTAGTACTACACCGAGAGAAAATTGCGGTTACTACGCCCTAATTAATTGAGCATTAAACTAAACGCGTCTAAAGTCTCTCTGGTGGTTGAAATGCATTGAGAGAAATGCATCATAATGAAGCGCGCCCTATAAACTGTGACGGAGGGAGGAGTAGTATGAAGGTGCAAAACCAAGTACGCGTATGGCCAGTGGGTCAATGCACCTCGTCTTGGCATATCACTGACATGTGGGACCGGAGTGTGAGCGAACCGATCTCAATTGACGACAAAATGGCCAACCCGTCGTTCCTTGAGAGAGACGAGGAGCGAGAACACACAGACGGGCTCGCACGGAGGCCAAGATATATTCGAGCATGGTTGATCGATATCATCATTACATGTTGGGCTGCCGTTTTCCGCCCTTCTCTGGAATAAATGTGTACTTTATCAAAGATTAAGAAAAATAAGAGTAGAGAGGCTCCACCATGTGGTTCTAGTAGTAGTACTACTCGTACTACTAAACCTTGCGCTTGGCTCTTCGCCTCTTCGTGAAGTCGAACAATGATGGTACTCCGCATGTTCGGTACTACAGTGTATGCCTCTGGCAATCTGACACCGAATGAACTGATGCATGTCCATCGCCTGGGTGAGGTACGTTGCATTAGTCAAAAGGCGTAAGCGAGCTTCACCTTGTCCTGCAAGCTTCTCCTCGTTCTGTGAGTTGACGGGACACACCAACAAGTAGTGCTAGTCCATACTCCCTCCTTTCTGGTTAATATGGCTCAATCTTTTTTGCGGGCAAATGAGAGAGCTTTATTCATATATAAGCATTCTTAGGATGATCAGCTAAGACACTGGTCACTAGGAAGCGAGGTACCCCGCAAAAAAAGAAGTACGAAGTGAGGTGTTTCATCAAGCCAGCTCTCGGCCACATTCAAAGTGCAGCAAGCACGGTTCGCACGAAGATGAGCCGCAAGGTTTCTTGACCTATTTACATGCTGAATAGCAAAAAAGAGAGGAAATATTACCGAGCGCTCCTATTTGCAACAGGATATGAGCCAGAATTAAGCGAGAATTGTGGCGAGTGTTCCATGCAATCAACTTCCATTATCACATGCGAGAACCATCGAAGAGAACCAAATGTGTTGAAGATTTCTTTATCACATTTTAAAAATATAAAAAGAGTGCAGACGCTCCTCCATCCGGTTCCTAGTAATAGTAAACTTTGCGCTTGGCCGTTCGCCTCTTCAGGAAGTGCAACAATAATAGTACTAGTATAGTGTATGCTTCTGGCAATCTAACACCGAATTAACTGTTGCACGTCCACCGCCTGAGCGAAGGACATCTTGCATTACTCAAAAGTTTCTCCTTGTCCTGCGAACCACCGCACGCAAGCTTCTCCCATCCTGCAAGCTTCTCCTTGTTCAGCAAGTTGATGGGACACATCGAAGTAATGCTAGTCCATACTGCCTCCTCTCCGGTTAATTTCAAACGAGATAAATACACTGTCTGTCACTGTATATTTGTAAAAATACGGTCAGTGGACTTCATAATACGCTCATTGCGCTCAATATACATTTTCCGGTGTTTATACGGTCACTAGCTCACCCTGGCTGAGTATGTGTGTGCATGCACGTGTAGGTTGAGCACTTGAGTGTGACCGTGTGTGTTTCGTCGTGTGCTCGAACATGCATGAATTAGGGCGTCGCGCGTGTTTTTGCGACCATGTGTACGTGTGACTGTTGCATACACGTAGGGGGAGTATGTGTAGGGGCCACTAAAGGAGCAGTCAAATCACACAGTAAGTTAGTCAGAAGAAGCAACCATCATTTCACTCTTCAATGACACGTACGCAATATAAAATGGTTGATATGGAAAGAATAAGAAAACCACTATATATACACTAGCAGGAGCCTAAGCTACAAGCCTGCTTGCTTGGGTTGCTCTCTTCAAAAGCATCGAACGACGATGGCCACACCGCTGGTCACATATCCGGCCTGATCCCGCAGCTGGGGGAAGGGAACAATGTTCTGCGTAGACGCGGTCGACATCGGCGAGGGAGAAAATCCACAGCCGGTGCGTCCCAATCGGGGGTCACCGCGGTATGGGCCGATGTCGCGTCCCAACCGCCCTTCTAGCTATAGTCCGACGTCCGTTTCAAAAATATTAGTGCATGCCAACAAAAATTATACTAGTATCGCTGTTCCATTTCAAAAAAAGCATATAAGCTGTTGCTTATTACCCAAAGGATCTTTATATCCAACAGACACAAAATATCCATTCGACTATTCAAAATTACTTTCACTACTGATCTGATGTCGAGGTAATTGCTGCATCGCCACCAAAACCCACCATCTCTTAAGCTAAAGTAGACCGAGCTAACCCCTATATTAGCATATTGCTAAGATAAACAGAAGGCATTGTAGAATCATTTAGGACGTGAGCTTGTCAATCTGAATGTGGAGGGACACCAGCTTAGCCCCAGCCAACAGCTTGGGCAGAACTGTGAAGAAGGTCAGCTCCATTTCCACCTTGACGGCATCGGTCCTGCCTTTGGGCTCCCCCTGCGGGTCGTTCGCCCACAGCTTGGCCACGTAGTGCGGCAGTGGGGATGCCCCTGCTCTGATGCAGACGACCGACACGGTGATAGGCGCGCCGATGTCGAGCACGCCGCCGACCAAGAAAAACGCGCGACCGTCCTCCTCCATGAACAGCAAGAGCCGTGGCTCCTACAGTGGCACTTGCAGCTGGAGCGCCTTGCCGTACTGGATCCTTTGCACGGGCATGGGATGCACGGTGCTGATGTGGTGGGAGAGCCATGGCGGCGGGCCTTCGTAGCCGCAGACGGGCACGGGTCATTTGCAGAGCACGAGCGGACACACGCTCTGGTGATCGGCTAGCTTGTGGTAAGTGACGTAGAGCCCACAACCTTCGTGCGGGCACTCCACCCTCACCGAGGAGAGGACGACGTCCACCGCCGTGTTCCGCACATCGAAGCCACCGCCGTGCTCGCACTTCTGGCACTGCCGCTGGTTCCCGGGGCGCTCGACGCGGTAGTCCGCACAAGCCAGGTGCCCTCCCTTGCACTGCACAAATCAATCGAACAACACATCAATCAAGAAACCTCCACCTTGCTCGATCAGCCAAACAGACGAGGTGTATTCGAACCTCAGACACTGGAGGCTTCAAGGGGAGGAGGCACAAGGGGCAGTGGAGCAAGGTGAGGTCCATCGAGACCATAGAGAGCTCCATCGTCGGGTCCTGTTCCGTCTGCATGATCTCGCCCTCCTCGTGCACAACCATCTCTCATTTTGTTAGGGCCGGGGCATTACAAAGCTTTAGCGTCACATATTCATACTACTTCAAGGTGCATTAATCAACACATGCAAGTATCAAAAGGAGAGTCACGGCATGCATGCATAATGCATCGGTAAACGCAAATTATTGAAATATATCGAGTGTAGTGCTTTGATGTGTCTCGTCAACTCATACAAGACCGAGAAGTTTGATTACTACAACCCCCTCTCGCCTTAACCGCACCTGCCTTTGGCTGCATGACAGGTGGGCCACCAACCTCCTGGGCCCACCTGTCATGGACGCAAAGGCAGGAGAAGTAAGTCAATGAAGTTGCGTCCCTCCCTCGCCCATGAGCGTGGTGGCTGGTAGGACTAGGAGAAGCTTTCGTTCGCTACACGCTCTCCCTCCCGTACGCGGTGGACATGCAGTAGTGCAATCGATGTCAGATGGCCAGAAGCATATTGTAGTACTCCTCCACTGCAGTAGTACTCCATCATTTTGTTCGACTTCCCGAAGAGGCAAAGAGCCAAGCGCAGCCCGGACGCTCGTGTGGCAGTTTCATGTGTAGAGTAGTCTAGGATAGCGTGTACCGTGCATGTAAGCTTAAAATCGTTGTGATCGGCTCCATGCTATATTTTTTTATTAAAATTATCTTCTGGCCCTACCTGTCATCCTGGTGATTCTAGTTTGCACGCTCATCTGGTCAAGACAGGAATATATATTATAATTTATGGTGGGGTAAATGTTAGAGGTTGCAGCAAATGGATTATTGTACACTGCGGGTCTTTCAGCCAAGTTTAGAGGCAACCATGTGGGGCCAGTGCTATGATGTTTCGTGTCAACTCGTACAACGAGGAGAAGCTTGATTTTACTACTACACGCCTTCTCCCTCGCCCATGAGCGTGGTGGCTCGCAGACGAGGACAGGCTTTTGCTTATATAGTACTACAACAAGCTATCCCTCCCGCTCGCGGTGGACGGACATGCAGCAGTGGATTCGATACTGTAGAAGCAGTAGTAGTAACATCATTGTTCGTCTTCTCGAAGAGGCGAAGAGCCAAGTGCAACCCGAACGTGGCAGTTGCGAACCTTGGAGCATGCATATAGCCAGGCTCTTGCATGAGACAAAATTGCTATGTGATTCCACTATTGTAGTAAGTACTTGCTAGTATAGCCCTGTAAACCAGAAAGGAGTATTTGCCTTTCTTGAGACTTCAACAAGTGACTAGACTACACCGAGACGGAGTACATATGGAGCAAAATGAGTGAATCTACACCGTAAATAAACACGTAGTTCTCTCGTTTTCCTCTCGGCCTTGGTCGCGGTGCACAATATTGAGTATACTAGTACTATCATCTTGAAATTTACGAAGTCACCATAGGCACCTCGTCGTCGACGGGAACATCTCCTGACACGCGATAGACGCGAGCGGCAGTCGCCTCCGTAGGTGCTTGAATGCCAAGGAGGGAGAGGGTAGCGGTTCCCGAGATGTTGAACGACCAATGATGCATACTCAAATTACTCTACATGCAGAGGGAATTAATTTTTTTTGAAGGAGCAGAGGGAATTAATTGGAGAAGCAGAATAGAGCCAGCACGATGTGAATGCAACAGAGTTTGGATTCTCATATAAAGGCGCCCCACCACTCCAATCCGTCTACTCCTTAGTCTCTGCGCAACACTGCTCACTCCAATCCAAGACCAAGTGACCAGAAGCCCGAAGCACCTATGGAGGCGATGGACGCGAGCGGCAGTCGGTTGTGCCAAATCATCCAAGGCGCCGGCCTGCGGCCCCGCACCGCGCAGCATTTCCAGACGGTGCTGGCAACCGCCGGCGTCGTAGCCGTCGCCAATGCCGGCTTCGCCTCTCGCATGGACGACATGATGGTCAACTCCATCCGCAAGTTCGCCGCCGTCAAGAAGCACGCGGACGACCTTGCCGTACTGCTCCAGCCTGCGCGCCCAGGCTCCTCATTGCCTGCCACCCTCATCGGCCTCCATGACGACGAACTCTTTCAAGCCCTGGTGGCCCTGCAGTTGCCGGAGGTTGCGATGAAGAATGTGCACCTCGAGGCCGCGCTCGTCGCGTAGCGCCTCGCCATGCAAGAAACTGTCGACCTGCACATCCACGTCTATGAGGAAATCGTCTACATAGGCCACTACAAGGCCAGCGAGGACATAAAGACGTTGGCCTTCTTCCAGCGGCTGGAATCTTTGGACGCCATTGTTCAGAAGCACGTCAACCTGGCCACGAAAGCCACTGCTACTTAGCCGGTGTTTGGTGGGTCGGCACCCTGAGTCGAGGAGGTGGACATCGTCGATGGATGCATCTCTTCTTCTTGCCTCCTGTAACCAGCACTGCATTGCCTCGTGGCCTTAATGTTTTATTAGTATAGGAGTATATGGCATTTTTATTCCAGTAGTAACGTTTTCACTGTGAGGTGGGGCCGTAGTTGAGCAAACCGACCATTGGCAAATCCCCACCCCGCCAAGACCAAGTGACCAGAAGCCAGAAGCACCTATGGAAGCGATGGTCGCGAGCGGCAGTCGGTTGTGCCAAATCATCCAAGGCACCGGCCTGCGGCCCCGTACCACGCAGCGTTTCCAGACGGTACTGGCGACCGCCGGTGTCGTAGGCCTCGCCGACGCCGGCTTCGCCTCTCGCATGGACGACATGATGGTCAACTCCATCCGCAAGTCCGCCGCCGTCAAGAAGCGTGTAGCGAAAGCTCCTACTAGTCCTGCCAGCCACCATGCTCGTGCGCGAGGGAGGGGGCGTTGTAGTAATCAAACTTCCCAGTCTTGTACGAGTTGACGCGACACATCAAAGCACTGCACTCGATATAAGTCTTTTTACACATTTCAAATGGACTACTACATATGGATGTATGTAGACATATTTTGCTTCGTACGTAGTCACATGTTGCAATCTCTAAAAGACTTATATTTGGAAACGGAGGGAGTACAATGCATGCATGCATGCCGTGAACTCCCTTTTTATACTTGGATGTGTTGATTTGATGCACCTTGCCAAATTTTGACTATAAATTTAACTAACCAAATTTTCATGCATGTCACAAAAAATTACAGGGCTGTTTGGATTGTGACTATGTTTGTCTTATGTTGCCACATTATTTTTCCCACACTTGCCTAACTTGAGTTGCTCAAATTGTTAGACACACTTTGGCTTGCCTAAGGGAATCTTGCCACACTTTTTGTGTCTATGACATGTGGGGTTCATTGCTAATAACAAAATTCTTGTCTTAGGTGTGGCTAATAAAAAAGACTTATATTTAGGAACGGAGGGAGTAGAAAATATAAATAATAATGCATGTTGGGGCAACCCACGTTTCCGATAATTTTAGCCGTGGGCTTGTTCACAATTTTTACTAGGGGGTGGTTGTTCATTTAATGGAGGGTCTTGTACCAGACTTGAACGATACAAAGTGCCACCTGGCACCCTCAAAAAATAAAGTGCGACCAGGCACACCGTAACACCACTTGGAACAAGCGGGTAGCTATCTCAAAAAACAATCAACAACTAAAAAAACGGCGACCTGGCACGTAGTACACAATTTTAAACGATTGTTTTGATGGAGTGAAAAAGGAAAACTACCCCACTACGTATATATAGGCCGGAGCCTCCGCGCTTGCTTGCTACAGTTGCTCTACTCACACACTCTCATCCTCTCCAGGTCTAAACAAGATAGGGGTGGTAACACTGTCTTTTTCCCTTCAAAAAACATTGTCTTTCTATCCTCACCGCTGGTTACAGATCCGGACGTATCCCCCTCCACCGGTGAAGGGGAGGAGGGGCAGCATTTAGGCCGTCATCGACAGCGAGGGAGGAGACCCACTGCCGGCCGCACTGTTATCTCTGGCCGAGCGCCGGTGTGAGAGGTCCTCCGATCCCTTCGTCCTTTCCCTAGTGTGGGCGGATCCGGCCTACCGCCGCCCACCTATCCACATCCCGACGACCTTCAGGTTTATATTCCTTCGAAACCGCCTTAGCTCTACTTCCCCAGCTCGCTACGTCGCTGCATGTGCATCATTTTCTACCTCTCAGTCCCTCTCGATCGGATGGTCCAACGTCACCTATTTTTTTCTTCTATTGTTAGAGGTAAAGCTACTTCATGGAGTCGAATCTTGTACTTGATTCAAACAAGAAATAAAGTGGGGGTGGGGGAATTTAGTATGTAGTACATCGGACTTGGTACAAACAGGAAGGAAAGGGGGTGAAAGTAGTACAGACTGGTCATCCAACCGGTCTCTTGGTCGAAAAGGGAAATATAGGGGTAACGTTGTACACAGTGGTATGACCAGGACTAGATTTTCTATCCACACATAGGAGTAGGTGGCTAGAGTGAACAAAAATGGGACCAACCCAGATATGTTTCTTGGATGTTTGTTTCTCGGGGCAACAAACTATGAATCACCACTTTATGCCCCTGTTTAGGTACATGGTGTTGGACTGCTGGTGCACCCACTGTCCCATGCCCTTATACTAAATATTTAGCTGTTCTTAATCTAATGCCCCTGGTAAAAATGAAGCCATGCCACTATTATAGGCCATGACAAGTTTAGCCAAATGTTTTTGCCTGTAATTGTTTGAGACGCTGACTGTTTCCTCTGTAGCTTTTTGTGCAAACAGGGATATCCATTTCACCTAGTTGCCGTTGTGACCTTTTGGTGCACTGCACAAAACTCTTCTTAAAAGAAGTGACTTTTGTGCTTTTAACTGGAATGTCAGAATGGAACAGTTGGTTCATTTCGGTGGAACTGCACAAAGGGAGATTTGTGTTCCAATCCTCATCATCCATATTGGCACCATAACCTTCCTTTAGGTAAGAATGATATTTAAAGCATGTGTTCATCTCTATTTTGCGACTGCCATGAGAAAATAATGCTATTTTTTACTAGTACACTTGTACAACCTCACTGAGAAAACCAATTCTGAAATAGAAGGCCAATCATGTACTTGGTTTCACCAACTGGTGATGAGACTGAGAAACAGAGCATGAAGAGGAAGAAGAAGAAGAGTAAACAGTGCCAAGGCGATCTTGCTGAAGACAGAGGCCTCAGTCGAGGCCATTCAAGGGCTCCGGCAATGACTACCTTACATGTGAGATGATCCTCTAGGGAGCCCTTCCACTTGTGATGTCTCACTTAATTAATTAGGAGTACTTAATTACCACTAATTTATTGCCGCCTAATTTTCCTGTCAGAGTTAAACAAATCTTTAGTAGCACCCTATGCTGAATCATGTACGTGTGTATGTTTGTCTATGAGGTGAATCATGTGGTGGAGCAGGGAGGAATGCTAACTTTACCCATTAAGATAATGAGGGTGCTTATATTTGTTAGTGTATGTTTCATCAACTAGTCCCACTATTACAGTAATCTCACTCTCTCAATATATGTGCCAACAGGGATGCTCGATGGTGGAACTGCACAAAAACTTTGGGTGCTTCATTGCCTCGACAACTTCCTTCCTTTCCTGTTAGTCGCTAATCTCGGCTTGCATTATTCCTTTGTTGTCAGTCGCTTGGCTTATCTCGGCTTCCAGTCAAAGGAAATAGTAATTGATATGCTACCTCACACAGGTTGGTACTGGTCTTTATCCTGATTATTGTGCTTGTCATATGTATTGGTAATTTGGTATTGTGCTACTATTTGCCGATTTCATAAAGGAGTAACTTGGTGCCCGAACTCGCAGCAAATCATTACATCGGGTGATTTCAGAGAACTGCACAAAAGATCGATGGACAGTACTTATGCTGCTGCTATGTACTCCAAAGTTCACTCGGACAAGCATCAATGTTGACAAGAAGAAGTGCCGATATTCATTCGAGTATCAACGGCTTCAACCAATTGTCAAACTCAAGTATTAGGAGAGTGAACGTAAAAATATTGCTTGGCGATAGCCCGTAAAAACATGATCCGATCTTTGGTCCCAACTTGTGCCTTTTGGTTATCCGCACATATGGTAGCGAATCTGTATGGCATGGAGTCTAAAGATTCGGACAAGTTGGTTGACGATATATTCATCGGCACTTAATTAGTCTACACGCCAAGGATGCTCCGCTTCAGCTTGAACTGCACAAAAATTTGGGTGGTTCATTTTCTCAACCGCCTCCTTTCTCGTCTGCAATGTAGAATTTTGGGGAGATACATGACCAAGATGAGCCAGTAAACTAGTTGGATGAAAGTAGTGGCCAAGTTGCTCAAACCTCCAAGGATAAACCTACAAGCAAAGTTCAGAATGTCTGTGTTGCCTCTTATGTACTCGAAAGTTTACTCGTAGAAGCATTAATTTTAGCAAGAAGTACCTCCGACTGAACACCATTTACCAGTCTACAATGTAGAATTTTGGCAAGCTACAGGATCAAGATGAGCCAGTAAACTAGTTGGATGAAAGTAGTGGCCAAGTTGCTCAAACCTCCGAGGATAAACCTACAAGCAAAGTTCAGAATGTCTGTGTTGCCTCTTATGTACTCGAAAGTTTACTCGTAGAAGCATTAATTTTAGCAAGAAGTACCTCCGACTGAACACCATTTACCAGTCTACAATGTAGAATTTTGGCGAGCTACAGGATCAAGATGAGCCAGTAAACTAGTTGGATGAAAGTAGTGGCCAAGTTGCTCAAACCTCCCTCAGCACGAGGCCACTATTTGAGGATAAACCTACAAGCAAAGTTTAGATTATCTGTGCTACCTCTTATGTACTCGAAAGTTTACTCGTACAAGCATTAATTTTAGCAAGAAGTACCTCCGACTGAACACCATTTACCAGTCTGTACCCTAGGTAATTAAAGTTCGTCCATGGATCATATTGGTTGTGATCTCAATCATTTGGATGCATAAACATACTGAACATGTGTATATCTGAATCTTTTTGTGAATTATCTATGAATATTATTATGTGATCTATCAATCATTTGGATCCATAGACATGCCGAACTTGTGTATATATGAATCTTTTGAGTTGTTGATAGTGAATGTTGGCTATGAATATGAACGTGTCCTGTGAACCTGAGTTTGATACGAATGTTTACCTTTTCTGTTGTGCTTGTGTGTGAACTTGTTAGTATGCCTACTGTCGGGTATGTGACATGTGGGTGTCAACAGCACACCTTCTTCCCGAGAAGAATTGCACCTGCTTTGTTAGGGTAGCAATGGCGCATCAGCTCTTTTTAATCTTTTTGCTCTGTCTTGCCCCCTCCCCCGCTCAACCCCTGCCGTAATGTTTTCGGCCTCAAAACAAACATAGTACTGCGTTTTTTTGGGGCTTGATGAAAAATCAAGTGCTGGTTTCTATAGGTTGGCCCGCCCAGCAAATGGGCTGCTGGTCCACCACGGACTGGAAGACTAAAAATACAAGTTGTGTGGCGCATAGGCAAGTAAAAAAACACCATCGAGAGCCATCCACTGAAGAAAAAAAATCTGTGTTGATGTGCTTCTTCAGTCGAACCGCCGGCCCCCTCTATAATCCAGTTCGCTCGGGGATCTGGTATCATTTTTTCTAGAGGGAGAACAAGTATCAGCTAGGCCTAGGTTTTGTATTTTAACATGCGTAGCCCACGACATACGGGTGACCGTGGTTTCAACTTATTTTTTGAGGTCCATACCGGCCTATGGGATTTTTCTTAAATATCGGCAGCCCAATGTATTTTTTTAACCACATTATATATATTTATATTATTACTATTATCGTATATTTTATAGAGACTTATATATACATTATGAAAACATCCCGTGTTATTAACTTATAAAAGTAAATGTTTAATGAAGTTGTCAAGGAAAATCCTGGTTGTTTTTGACTCACGTGCAAGGAAAATCCTTGTGATTATGCATAAAAGCTTGCGTAAGATTTTAAGGACCAATGTAATAATAACGCTCATTTTTATTTTGAGAAATAACTCGCTAATTTGTTAATTATGTATATAAAAAAAGTGCCTCTCTGGTTTATTTTTGATATTAATTGCTCCTTCTAACATAACATTATATATATAACGAGCCCAGCTAATTCGTGTATTTGAAGGAAGTGCAAATGGGCTGGGATTTCTTAGACAATATAAATGGGCCGCATTGACACGAAATTATTTGTTCACCCAGCCCAGCAAATGGACCGTACATTCTAGAAAACATGGGTTAAATATATGCCACATTTTTGCAGGCTGACATGTGGGTCAATAGGTCGAAGCCTACGCAGGGCGTTGTCAACTTAGTCGGCATGCACCTTCAATCTCTCGTCTTCTTCCTCCAGCGTCGCCGGGATTGCCTGGTCCGGCCTCCGGCGGCTAGTGGCTCTTCTTAGCACGCATCGCTGTGAAGCGCTACCCCACCGCCGGCCAGGCTATCCCTCCACCCCTCCACACCTCCTGTTATTCTCCACCGATTGCAGCCCCACGCCGCACCAGAACCAGTTATAAACCTTCTCCTCCACTCAATCTGCGACTCCACTTTCGCGTCTTCCCATCCCCGAGTGGTTCCCGTCCGAGGCCTCGCCGTCTTCCACCACCTCGCTGCGCTCGGTGCGGCGTGGTCAACAAACGAGAGCCATCGGAAGAGGACTGTACGTGGAGAGCCTGACAGCTGGGACCCACGAGGTCCATGGTCGCACGCAAGGAAAGTTCCTCCTTATTAAGCTGA
This sequence comes from Aegilops longissima, assembly GCA_021605205.1. Taxonomy (NCBI): domain Eukaryota; kingdom Viridiplantae; phylum Streptophyta; class Magnoliopsida; order Poales; family Poaceae; genus Aegilops; species Aegilops longissima. The sequence goes on along the minus strand of CM038682.1, from coordinate 372,072,348 downwards.
AAAAATGTTTCCTCCACCCGACAGCTGGGACCTACCGGCTGTATCTTCGCACGGAAGGAAGTGCCTCCTTGTTATGCGAAAAAAATTATTCCTCTCGTTGACAGCGGCGACCCGTCAGATTTGGTGGCTGACTTGTGGGCCTACTAAGCGGACGTGTACGCAGGGCTTTGTCAACTTAATCAACAAATGATTCTAGCAGGTGGACTGTTGGATGTTAATCCAACAGCCGTGCTCCTTCTTCAACCTCTGTTCTTGCTCCTCTCTCCCGTGGGCGGCACCACGGCTGTGCTGCCGCACACCCGAACCAGTCAAGTTTCCCACTCCTCTCCATCTGCGACTCCACTGCCCCGTCTTCCGCATCTCCGGGTCGTTCCAGTCTGGGGCCTCGCCGTCATCCACCGGCCTTTGGTGCACTCGGCACGGTATGGTCAACGTGGTCAACAACCGAGAGTCATCGGAACATGACTGTACGTGAGAGGCTGACAGTGGGGACGCACCACGCCCATGGCCGCATGCATGCAACGGAATGCGGCGTGGTCAACGTGGTCAAGGAATGACTTCCATCAAAAGTGTAATGTACGTGGAGAGGCTGACAGCTGGGTCCACAGCCGCAGCAAAGAAGTGCCACCTTATTACGTGGAAAATAATGATTCCTCCACCTAACAACAGGGACCCACCGGACAGGCCATCGTATTTTGCGAAAAAAATGTTTCCCCCCTGACAGCTGGGACCCATTGGACTGGTCACCGTATTTCACAAAAAAACGTTCCCCCTGCTGTGAGCTTGGACCCACCGGATGTGCCTCCTTATTACGCAAAAAAATGAATACTCCCCCTTCTAGTTGGGACCCACCTTGGTGGGTGGCTGACTTGTGGGTCTACTAAGTTGACAAGGATGGAGTGCTTTGTCAACTTAGTCAATATGAACGATTCTAGCTCCAGTGACCGTACGATCTCCATCCAACGGCCATAGTGCTTCTTCAACCTCTGGTCTTATCGCTCCAGCCGCCCAAAGCAGCGCCGGTCGTGCCGCATGCTCCTGCCTCCCGTGGCCGGCTGTGCTGCCACGAAGGCCTCACCGCCCCCTACTATTCCCACCGCTGGCCAGGCCCTGTGGCGACAGCAGCCTCACACCGCAGCCGAACCAGTGAACCCTCGTACTCCTCTCCGCGCGGGCTTCCACTGCTGCGTCTTCCCCGGCTCCGCATCGTCCCCTTCCTAGGCCTGGCCGTCGTCCACCGCCCTGGTGCTCTCTGCGCGGCGTGGTTAACGTGGTCAAGGAACGACTTCCATCGGACGTGGACTGTACATGGAGAGGCTGACAGCTGGGTCCACGACGGCAGCAAGGAAGTGCCTCCTTATTATGCGGAAAATAATGATTCCTCCACCTGACAGCAGGGACCCATCGGACGGGCCACCGTATTTCGCGAAAAAAACGTTTCCCCCCTAACTGCTGGGACCCACCGAACGGGCCACCGTATTGCGCGAAAAAACGTTCCCCCGGCTGTCAGCTCGGACCCACCAGAAGTGCCTCCTTATTACGCACAAAAAAATGAATACTCCCCCTGTTGGTTGGGACACACCTTGGTGGGAGGCTGACTTGTGGGCCTACTAAGTTGACGGGGACGGAGTGCTTTGTCAACTTAGTCAATATGAACGATTCTAGCTCCAGTGACCATACAATGTCCATCCAACGGCCGTAGTGCTTCTTCAGCCTCTGGTCTTGTTGCTCCGGCCGCCCAAAGCAGCCCCGGTCGTGCCGCATGCTCCTACCTCCGTGGCTGGTCAGGCTGCCGGAGGCCTCACCGCCTACTATTCCCACCGCTGGGCCAGGCCTGCGGCGACGGCAAGCCTCACACCGCAGCCGAACCGGTGAACCTCAGATTCTCTCCGCGGGCTTCCACTGTCGCGTCTTCCCCGGCTCCGCGTCGTCCCCTTCCTAGGCCTCGCCATCGTCCACCGCCTTGGTACTCTCGGCGCGGCGTGGTCAACGTGGTCAAGGAATGGCTTCCATCGGACATGGACTGTACGTGGAGAGGATGACAGCTGTTTCCACGGCCGCAACAAGGAAGTGCCTCCTTATTACGCGCAAAATACTTATTCCTCCACCTGACAGCGGGGACCCACCGGACGGGCCACCGTATTTTACGAAAAAATAGTTTCCCCCTGACTGCGAGGACCCACCAGCTACATCTTCACACGCAAGGAAGTGTGTCCGGGCAAAAAAAAAAATGATTCGCCCCTGACTACTGGAACCCACCAGCTACATCTTCGCAGCAAGGAAGTGCGGCGGATACCGGGACCCACCTGGTCAAGCGCACGTGGCGTTGTCATTCTGGTCGCGAACGTATGCACATACCGGTCGATGTAGAGGCGCCGCACGCGTCGTAGTAGAGGCGCCGACGTAGCATGTACAAGACGCATAACGGCGATGTGCAAGAAAGAAAATACGGCCACGTACGTACATACGGGCAGGGTCTCGAAAGCCTACTCGCGCATACGTACGGCCAAGGCTCGTGTACATGGCTGGGTTGGAACAGAGAAACAGCGTCGTCGTCGTGTTCATGGGGAGCCAACCGGCTGGTTCAGAACGGAATGCGTCGTCGTGTTCATCGGGAGGGCTTGGAAGGAACAACCGATAGAAATGAGGCCTAGCGTACCGCAACGGAGGAAACAGCGTTGTGTTCGACCAGCCACGTTCAAAACAGGATCATGTTCATCGGGACGGGTCTGGCTTACAGCAAAAGGAAGGAAACGGATCTCCTACGGTTGAAATGGGGGTCCTGTTGATCGGGAGGGGTGTGGCGTACCGCAAAACAGAGGAAACAGACTTGTGTTGGAGCGCTACGGTCGAAACGGGGGTCATGTTCATCGGGAGGGGTGTGGCGTACCGCAAAACGGGACTCCACGGGATACTGTTCATCTCCACCGTCAACCCCCTCCAGCCTCCACGGGCTACTGTTCATCCACCGTCGACCTCCACCAGCCTCCACCTGCGATTGTTCATCCACGGGCTCCTATTCATCCAGCCTCCACCGCGCGCTACTCCACCGGCTACTGTTCAACCAGCCCTCTCCATGGGCTCCTATTCAACCACCCCTCCATGGGCTACTGTTCATCCTGCCCTCCACCATCTACTGTTCATCTTGCCCTCCACGGGGTGGTCCTGTTCATCCTGCCCTACACGGGGTCCTATTCATCCAGCCCCAACCGGCTCGAATGATCGGGGTACTGTTCATCCAGAGGCAACACCACGGGGTCCTATTCATCCACCCCACCAGAACTGTTCATCCAACCCCCCGCAACGCTCACTTTGCTCATCCAGAGGCGATGTCGATCGGCTTGATTAGCGGCAGAGCGGCGAATCGCCGACCGGTTGATTAACAGCCACCGACCGATCGATCGGGTTCAAGAACGCAGAGCCAGCAGGTAATCGCCGGGTTCGTTAGAGCCCAACGCCTCGCCGGGTTGATTAGAGCCCAACGCCGCACACACGCGTGCAGACGACGAGAGCAGCATCGCTTCGCCCCGACCACCCATCATAACCGGGGACTCCCCGATATTTTCCACGCCCTCGCTTCTACCACGGTTTTTTCTGTCATGGACGGCCCAAATAATATCATGCAGTTGCGTCTCCGGCCCGCCCAGGACGAAAAACCATTTTTTGTCATAGAAGTAGGACCCCACCACATCTATATGATACCGGGTTTTGTCACAATTATCGTCATAGAAGTGTCATAAGTATGACAAAAGATTTTCGTTCGGCCCAAAATGTCACGGATGTGTCATTTTTTGTAGTGAATAGTCATCACTTAGTCACTCATACTACATCAAGGTTAGCTATAAGGTTGGCTATAAGAGTATTTTTTACTTCTCTCTATCTCTTTCTTCGTAGTATTTATTGCATTTGCCAAGGAGTGATCTCTTCCAATGAAATGGTGCTTAGATGAGGTGCTAAGGGCATTAAATGGCTTAGCAACTCAAGTCCCCAATGCATAGGTGCTTTGTTTTTTGTTGCTAAGTTTGCTTCATTTAATTAGCTATAGACTCAAAATTGTCTTTTCACCTAGGTACACGCGCTTAGCACCATTACTTCCTAGGGTCACCAAACTAGTCTCTCTCTTCTTAATTAACTTGCCACATCAGACTTTATGCGTATGTGGCAGTCTTAGCACCTGTAGGAGCAAGTACAATAGTGGGCTATAAGCCCGCTTTACATGGCATTTTTGCATATGTGGAGGAAAGAGGCAAGGAAAAAGTGGAGGAGTGGGCTCTCATGCAAGAGCCAGCCTCTACATGGTGGAACATTGGGAGAGGCACATGTATGGAGGTGGTCAGGAATCAGGAGACTCACGCCGGTCGTAGCGCCGCAGTTAAAATGATAATGGCAAGTCAAATCACAGGGCCCCACCTGTCCAACCGTAACTCGCTATCAAATCACATAGCCTACGTTTGCAGCAGCCTACTCCCTCATATTCTCGCGTCTCTGTTGAACCGACTAGGCGGAACTTCCCCACCTACCACGCGGGAAAAGCCCCACCCTCGACTTTTAAATAGTACAGTATACTCATTTTGTATCCATGGATTGTGCCATGGAGCAAAGCCTCAAGAAAACGGCGGTACACATGTACGGAGTATACAGCACGCCCGTCGCGTTCGCGTCGCACCCCTGATGGTCGGTCGGTCTGGCACGCCGCTCTCCGAATGGAACGCACGTCATATTGCGTTTGCACACACATGTGGGACCGCAATTGAGAACTGACCACAGGCACACTCCCCGACCCCGCAAGTCGGGTGAGTTAATAGAAGAGAGAGACGAGCGATAGTACTAGAGAAGTGTTGTACAGGCGTTGGTGCCTGGACGATCCCTGCAAGACACAGAAAATTAGTTCGTCCATGCATGTGACCAGACTCCAGCAGACACGCCTAGATTGGCTATCGTCTACATATCGTGCAGGTTGTGTTGTACAGGGCTGTAGTTCTGGTCAGAAATCTAAAAAAAGGTTTCTTGTCAGCTCGCAAAATTAGGTGTCATGTGCTTCGGATCACTGCGAGGGTTAAATAGCGATGACTGAGTCCCTCCAAGGGGCTAGTCATTGGGGGCACATGCACGAAGACTACTCGGCTGTCATCTAGGTCAAGCCGGCTATGTTAATTAGGAAATCTATCGACGGAAACCTTTTCTACGAGTTTATCTTTAATTTGAGCTTTGATCCTCGTCTAGTTTGTCCGTCGGGATTCATGTTGTCTCCTTTGGGCAGTGAGGTTATGGTTTCTTGTCATGTGGCATTTTTTCGTGTTATATGTTATAATCTGGTGCTTCAGATCAAAATGACGACAACTGCGCCTCCGGGGCACATGCATGAAGACTTCTCAACAGTCATTGACGAGGTCAAGCCGGCTCTGGTAGACAAAAGAAAACTAGTACTCTACTATATAGGCAGGAGCCTCCGCGCTTGCTTGCTAGTGTTGCTCTCTTCACACTGTCTCATGCTCTCCAGATCTAGACACGACAACGGTGGCCACACTCTCTCTCTGCTCAGCGCTGGTCACAGATCCAGCCAGATCCTCTCTACCGGGGAAGGTGAGAAGGTGCAACGTTCACACGGTCATCCTCGGTGATGGCTCTTACCCACTGCCGGCGCATCCCGATCAGCGTGCCTTGTCGTTCTCTCCCAAGAACCGCCGGCTAGGGAGGGCCTCCGACCCCTTCCTCCTCGTTGTCGTAGTGTGGGCAGATCCGGCCTCCCGCCGCCCACCTAGCAACATCCCGGCGACCTTCGGGTATAACTTCCTTTGAAACCGGCCTTGCTCTACTTCCCGAGCTCCTGATGTCACTGCATTTGTATCTTTTACTATTTCTCAGGCCCCCTCGTAGATAGGATCGATTGGCTGTTCAAAAGCCACCTAAATTTTTACTGTTAAGAGGTAAAACTAGTTCATGCACTCGAATCTAGTACTACTTGGTTGAAACAAGGAAGAAAGGGGGTGGGGGTGGGGGAAGATTTGATACCTGAATCTAGGACTTGGTCGAAAGAGGAAATAATGGGGCGAAAAGTAGCAGTAGACCGGCTATCCAACTGGTCTCTAGGTCTAATAGGAAATAAAGGAAACGCAGTACAAACTCAATATAAACCCGATCTATTGGTTGAAAAAGGAAAGAAAGTGGGGACTAGGGACAAGTCAATAGAGTAAGTCCAGCACTAGATTTGCTAGCGTCACAAAGATAAGGTGGCTATACCGAACAAAAATGGGACCAACCAGATATCATGTTCGATGTTTGTTGCCCGAGCCACTCTTATGTAATGCCACCGTAAAATGTAGAAGTCGCACTGTTAAAAGTAAGGACACGTTAAACCAATGTTGTTTTCAATGTAATGCCTCCAGTAATATGAATCAATGGCACTTCTTTTCATGTCCTACTAAATTTCCCATTAAGATAAGTTGCTTCTTTTCATTAGAAATGCAACTGTCCTGGTCCCCCTACTCTCCCGTGCCCAAATACCGACTCTATAGCAGCTGTTAATGTAATGTTTCTCGTAAAATGAAGCAATGGCACCATTAAAGTAATGTCGTACTTAACGGTTGTCATAGTTAATCCTAATGCCCACACTAATATCTAGCAATGTTACTGCTTTAGAAATTGCTACTGTCCTTGTAGGATTGCCATTCAGATAAGGAACATGCTTCTTTTCATTTGATGTATGTTTCATCACTTGTTAGTCACCCTCCTCTCCACCTTTTTTGTGCAAACAGAGATATACATTTCATGCTTGATCTTAGTTGAACTACACAAATGATAACCACATTATAGTTGAACATTCCAGGAGCTTCACAATAAACCTTGATGTTGCTTAATTTATTGCAACTAATGAAGAAGAAGCTCTGTGGGTTTCATTTTGTGATGGAAATGGAACCGGGGCTGGAGCCCTTTTCTTAAAAAAGAAGAAGAAGAAGAAGCTGCTAGCTCATGGGACATTGCTTCATTTTAGGTGAACTGCACCAAAAGGTCCCATGAATTGAATCATCCATGTTGGTTCTGGTGTCATCCCTTCTATGATGGCGTTAACTGCAGATATGGTTCCCATCACGAGGTGTGTTCCTTTCCGGTCTGACCGTTTTCCAAAGATCCTGCATGTTGAGTCTGCTCTGTGCTACTGTTTTGGCACTGCCATGATAAAGCAGTAAAGTTATTATTTTGCACCTTAATCTAGTGGCACTATTAATTTGAGGCAATGTTTTGGCACCGCTAGTGCCACTGATTTTTTTACATATCGAAAGAAGGGGTTTCCTTCGATTTCATTAAAGAAACCCAACCATAGAGAACCATTATCCGACAACATCTTAGTGTAAACGGACAGTTATGCAACTACTAGAACGGACTGAGTACTAGCAGGAGACAAGTTCGCCACATAAATTAGGTAGGTAGGGGGACGCAGCACCAGCTCGACCAAGTTTGGATTACAACCCAAATGCTACCACAGAAACATCAGGGGGGAAGATAGGGACTGAAAGAGCCAGCTTCAGCATCCCAGTCTAAGCACCCCCGGCCTCCATCCTTGCGATGCACGGTACACCTCATTTGCCAGCTGCTCGACCCTAGTGTCATTGATAAAATGAAGTAATAATACAGTTAAAATAGAGCGAGTGTCCTCTCTATCATTTCATTTCCAATGTAGATAAAGAAAGTGCTTCTCTTTGTTAGTATATGTTTCATCAACTAGTCCCATTGTTAATGTTTAAGCGTTTCTGCAAACTAGGGTGCTTAATTTTAGTTGATCTACACAAAATAGAGATTGGAATGTCTCAAGGCCCCTCCTTGTACTACCACTGTACACTGATGTTCATCACTGGCAGAAGGTGTATCGGGGAGACTTGGGTCGATTTCCAGTATGAGGCGTACCGTATGAGGCATCACAGGACCCATCTCGCCCTCGCAGCATGGCATACTATGATACTATCATAATATTTTATTCTATTTATTAGTGTACGTTTCATCAACTAGTGCCACTATAATGAAATCACGCTTTTTCATTATCTGCGCAAACAGGGTTATTCAGTTGCATTTTGGTGGAACTGCACAAATGTACGGATGGAACCGGCATATATGCAAAGTGCAAGGTGTGCCAAGTAAAAATTACCGACACCAAACACGCTCGATGCACGCATTGGCATCCACCACCACCAGTGGGATGTGTGGCACTCTCTGTGGACGATTCTTTCTCGGCAGCAAATCCTCTAACCAAATACTAGTAGCTTATATTGGTAGTTTTCTAGGGCGTACTCTTTTTTGAAAGAAGCACCAATCTATTTTTCTTTATTTAGTGTCACAACTTTGACCCAAAGGTCCAGAGCTATTTTAGGGTGATTGGCGTAGTACTCGAAGACTGATTGTAAGCATGATTCTCATTAGCTATCGCACTGATTGTAAGCATGAGCAGATGGAAGATTAGGTTAGTGGGATGCATACCTTAAACCCTACTGCCGCCGTTGAAATGAGGCGAGCGTCGAGGGAACCGTGGAGAACGGCGGGGAAGCGACGTCGCGCCATCTGGCCTCCTCTTGCGGTGGGAGAACGAATACTCCTGTGGCTTCGGCTGGCTATGCACCCTCACGAACGACACACCGTACTATATCTATTCTTTATCCTCTAGGTGCTCGACCTTCGACCTATACGCCCACCACCTCCGCCTGACTTTCGCCTCGGGCGAATCTGTCTGCTCCATCGCCCAGAGGAGATACTCGATGAACTCGAAGGACTGTGGCGTGAGTTCCGCCGAGGATTACATCGCCGCCCTCATCGCCGCCGTCTCGCTCTTCCGCATACATTTCCACATGGCCCTCACTGTCCTCGAAATATCCCACTCATTGTTAAACCAAGTAAGGATCTCCTTCAACCTGGCTAACTTTGCCTGGTCGCTGCCGGTGATCTGCCTGATTCGCTGCTGCATCCTCTCCATAGATGTCCTTCTGAGTGGTCCGGTGCTAGCTTTGGAAGATGGGAAGAGAGACGATGGTCTTGCAATAGAGAAGAGGGAGAGGCAAGACGGTGGTTTTGGAATGGAGATGAGAGGGGGTGGTTTTGCAATGGAGAAGAGGGAGAGGCGAGGCGGTGGTTTTGGAGTGGAGATGATGGAGAGGAGAGGAGGTAGTTTTGCAAAGGAGAAGAGGGAGAGGAGCGTGTGGCAGCGATTTAGGACTGGATGAGAGGGCCGGCGCACTGTGATTGGATCAAAATCAAAATAAATTTACCCTTCAGTTAAGAAAGCGACCCCACATTAACTAGTCTCCCTTTTATTCTAGGTCATAATTGACCATGATTTTCATAAATAAAATATATGTTATACGTTGCAAAAATAATATAATTTGAAAGTACATTCAGATATGAACCAAGCGATACAATTTTTGGTGACATGCATTCACATTTTGCTTGTCAAATACGAGACGTGGTCAAACTTTGACCCAAAATACATAAAAAAATACTTCCAAGACCAGCGCCGCTCCTCTCCTCTTAAACCACCGCCGCTCCTCTCCTGTTCCAATCTAAATCCAGCGCCGCTCCCCTCCTCTTCCATTTCAAAACCACCGCCCCTCCTCTCCTGTTCCAATCCAAAACCAGCGTCGCTCCTCTCCCGTTCTAATCCAAAACCAGCACTGCTCCTCTCCTCTTCCATTCAAAAACCACCGCCGGCGAGTTAAGGTGCTGTGGAGAAGTAGATCGATGGAGGAGTACAACCGGTACGTGAGGATTGCAGACGGCGACCCTGTGAAGCTAGCTAGGATGTTAGAGATACGGTCTTGGTTTGACAACAAGGACCAACTAGCGGCGACGGCGACATCCATGGCCAAATATCTGCAACAGAGCGAAAAGGCGGCGATACTCCCAAAGGGAGTCGCGTGGGAGTACATAGGGCTGCTCCTCTGGGCCATGGAGCAAACAGATTCACCGAATCCGATCGTGAGGGAGCGGTGGTGGGAGTGTCGATCCCAGATGGAGCATCCACCAGAGATTGAAGGATCGAGCATCTACAGGGTGCCGTTTGTCAGGGTGTCGTGCCAGAGCGAGCCGGTGGAGTCTTCGTCGACTGAACCCAACTGCAAGAGGAGAAAAGCTGTTGGCCCGATGACGCTTCCCCGCCATCCTCTCCCTCGCTATTCACATTGTCTCACGCGGCGGCTGTCTGGCGCCGAGGAATAGGAGGGGACTGCCCCCCAGCCCAATAGTCGGGCAGGTTGTGAATTGTCAAGAGGATCTTAGGCTTGTTAGTATTTGCAGGTTGTGAATTGTGTTTTGTGTTGTGTATTTTGAGAGTACTTTCAGATATGAATGTCTTTTGAACTTCAGATTTGCGATATTGAGCATATGAAGTATTTTATGAATTCTAGAGATCTATTTTAGCACTTAAAAATGTAGTTTCATAGGAGTATAAAAGTGCAGACAATGTGATTCTCGAGAAGAAACGCAAGTTTCGAGCCAGATAAGAAGCTGCAAGTTCAGTTTCACATAAGAAACTGAAACTTTCAGAGGCAGATCATTTATATTAACATGGCCTTTTCAAACAGGGTTAACATGATGTTGGAAGTTTTATTCATGGTCAAAAATGGAACTACCAGCGAGTTAACATCATGCTGATCAACATTCATGCATAGCACATCTTCATATGATGCACAGTCAAAAAGATATGCTATTTTCAAAATGCCCACACAATGTCGAGTGTGCGAAAAACAGAGAAAACGAGGGATGAAGTTTTGGCAAGTGTTGGACGTGGTGTGTGTAGATTGCAATGGGGACCCACATGTCAATAATTGTAGAGGCAAGAAATTTGGAGATATTTTCCCTGCATCAGGTGGAATCGAACCCGGGCGGAACAGCGGTCGGGTAGTGTCACTTGGCCACTGGGCTAGTTTAGTACTTTCGTTAGAAATAAGGCACTGCCTCAGGTTGTCCGATCTCCTCCTGGGCCTTTGTGCGCTCACCGTGGCACCGTTGTCTGCCGTTGTGAACATGCTGAACAAACGAGAGGAATCTAGAGAGGACTGTACGTGGAGAGGCGGATAGTCGGGATCCACCAGGTCTATGGCCGTACGCAAGCAAGTGCCTCATCAAAATAATACTTCCTCCTAATGCTATACTGACGTTAGGGCCCACGTGTTTGTCAACATAGTTACATTTTTTTAGGCGCTTCAACGTAGTTACTATAGGAGATAAATTCACAACAAAGTCGGGGAGCTGGCAGGTATCATTTATTATCACTGGGGCAGCAAGTATCAGCTGGGTTTCGGGTTGCCCCGTCTAGGCTTTCTTTTTTAACATCGCAGCCCACGACATGCCGGTTTGTATTTTCTTGAGGGTCATCATGTATCGACCGGCCTATGGACCTCCCGTCCGAGGTTTTATTTTTCCTGAAACATCGGTAACCTAATTTATGTATTTTTTTTTGAAGAAAACACAGAGGTCTGTTCTATTTTTCTAAGAATAGGAACGCCTGGTCCAACTTATGTTTCCCTTCTAACTATATTATATATATTTAAAATATTTTGTATGTTATTATATATTATTGTTATTGTCATCATATATTTAACAGATACTTCCATATGTAAGAAAACAATATCACACATCTTATTAACTTACAAAAATAATTTCTTAACAATAAAATCCTGGATTTTTTGGCAACGAAAATCCTGGTGATTGTGTACAAAAGCTTAGTAAGATTTAAGGACCAATGTAATTATAAATCACTTATTATTTAAATATATTTATAACAAAATGCTCGCCCCTGTTTATTTTTTTTGATAACATTGCTGCACTACCCAACCCAACATTATAATTAGAATCGGCCCAGCAAAATCATGTATTTCGAGGAAGTGCAAATGGCCTATAATTTTTTAGGAAAAAATAAATGGGCCGCCTGGGCGCTACAATTTTTGTTCACCCAGCCAAGCTAATGGACTGTAATTATAAGAAAAAGAGATCAAATTGACTGTAAATTCTGAAAAAATGGGTTGAATACGTGCCACATTTTTGGAGGCTGAAATGTGGGCCAATAGGTCGAAGCCAACGCAAGTCGTTGTCAACTTAGTCAACAAATGATTCTGACATCGTTAGTCGTTGGATTTACATCTAGCGACCGGCATCCATCTTCAATCTCTCGTCTTCTTCCTCCAGCACCACTGGGACCACCTGCTCCCGCCTCCTGCTGCTAGCAGCTCTGCTTAGCACGCTTCGCTATGAAGCGCTACCCGACCGTTGGCCAGGCCATCCCTCCACACCTCCTGTTCTTCTCCACCGACTGTCGAACCAGACCGCACCAGTACCAGTTAACCCTTGTACACTTCTCCGTCTGCGACTCTACTCCCGCGTCTTCCCATCTCCGGCTCATTGCTGTCTGGGGCCTCGTCCTCATCCACCACCTTGGATCCGCTCAGCGTGGAGTGGTCAACATGGTCAACAAACGACATCCATCGGAAGTAGACTGTGCGTGGAGAGGTTGACAGCTGGGTCCACGGCCGCACGCAAGGAAATGCCTCCTTATTATGCGCAAAATAAAGATTCCTCCACCTGACAGCTGGGAACCACCGGAAGGGCCTCTGTATTTCGTGAAAAAAATGTCCCCCCCCCCCCCCGCTGACAGGTCGGACCCACCAACTATATCTTCACACGCAAGGAAGTGCCTCCTTATTACGCACAAAAAAAATGAATACCCCCTGCTAGCTGGGACCAACCATAGTGGGAGGCTGACTTGTGGGCCTACTAAGTTGACGGGGACGGAGGGCTTTGTCAACTTAGTAAATATGAACGATTCTAGCACCAGTGATCGTACGATGTCCATCCAACAGCCCTAGTGCTTCTTCAACCTCTGGTCTTCTTGCTCCAGCTGCCCAAAGCAGCGCTGGTCCTGCCGCCTGCTCCTGCCTCTCGTGGCCGGCTGTGCTGCCATGGAGGCCTCATCGCCCCCTATTACTCCCACCGCTGGCCAGGCCCTGCGGCGACGGCAGCCTCACACCGTCTTCCCTTGCTCCGCATCATCCCCTTCCTAGGCCTCGCCGTCGTCCATTGCCTTGGTGCTCTCAGCATTTCGATGACGAACGACATGATGTGTGCCTCCATAGAGCTTCCCATTTGACATTTCTCCATCGCGAGAGATTCTCCCGAGCCACAGGTTCCCCAGTGGTACGTCCGGGGTCGGTTCAATCAGTGCGCTATCAGTCCAGTACCATTAGCGGCGTGGTCAATGTGGTCAACGACCGACTTCCATCGGAAGAGTACTATACGTGGAGAGGCTGATAGTTGGGTCCACGGCCGCACACAAGGAAATGCCTCCTTATTACGCACAAAATAATGATTCCTGCACCTGACAGCAGGGACCCACCGGACGGGCCACCGTATTTCACGAAAAAACGTTTCCCCCTGACTGTTGGACCCACCAGATACATCTTCACACGCAAGGAAGTGCGTCTATATTATGGGCAAAAAAATGATCCCCCCCTGACTGCTGGGACCCACCAGCTACATCTTCGCACGCAAGGAAGTGCCTGACAGTCGGGACCCACCTGGTCGAAGCGTACGTAGCGTTGTCATTCTGGTCACGAACGTGTACGTACATACGATCGGTCTGTCTGCAGGCTACATCGATGAATCGTGGCCGTGTAAGGAAGGGCACGTGTCGTAGTAGAGGCGCGCACGTGTCATAGTAGAGGCGCGCACGTAGCATGTACACGTACGTACAACCGCCAGGGTGCAAGAAAGTAAATACGGCAACGTACGTACATACGGGCGGGGTCTCGAACGCCTACTCGCGCATACGTACGGCCATGGCTCGTGTACATGGCTGGGTCATAACGGAGAAATTGCATCATCATCGTGTTCATGGGGAGGCAACGAAATGCATCGTGTTCATCGGGAGAAACAAAATGCCTGTTGTTCATCGGGACCAAACCGGCTTGGACGGAACAGCCGATGGAAACAAGGCCTGGCGTACCGCAGAACGGAGGAAATGGCCTTGTGTTCAACCGGCCACGGTCGAAATGCGATCTTGTTCATCGGGAGGGGTCTGGTATACCGCAAAATGGAGGAAACAAACTTCTCTTGGACCTCCTACGGTCAAAACGGGGTCCTGTTGATCGGGAGGGGTGTGGCGTACCGCAAAACGGAGGAAACGGACTTGTGTTGGAGCGCTACGGTCGAAACGGGGGTCCTGTTCATCGGGAGGGGTGTGGCGTACCGCAAAACGGGACTCCACAGGATACTGTTCATCTCCATCGTCGACCTCCTCCAGCCTCCACGGGCTACTGTTCATCCACCGTCGACCTCCTCCAGCCTCCACCTGCGACCGTTCATCCACGGGCTCCTGTTCATCCAGCCTCCACCACGCGCTCCTCCACCGGCTACTGTTCAACCAGCCCTCTCCATGGGGTCCCGTTCAACCACCCCTCCACGGGCTACTGTTCATCCAGCCCTCAACCGGCTACAGTTCAACCAGCCCTCCACGGGGTCGTCCCGTTCATCCAGCCCTCCACGGGGTCCTATTCATCCATCCCAACCGGCTCGGTCGGGGTTCTGTTCATCCAGCGGCAACGACCTCTACTACCACGGGGTCCTGATCATCCAAACCCCGCCGGGAACTGTTCATCCAAACCCCCCAACAACGCTCACTGTTCATCTAGAGGCAGCATTGATCGGCTTCATTTAGCAGCAGTAGCGAAGGAATCAATCGGGTTCAGTTAATAGCAAGGGATCGATTGATCGCTCGGGTTCAGTAACACGTACCCTGCAGTGCAATCACTCGGGTTCAGTTAGAGCCCAACGCCTCGCACACACGCGCGTATGTACGAGAGAAACACGCATCGCTCGGCCCCCGACCACCCACCGTAACCAGGAACTCCCCTGATATTTTCCTCACCCTCACTTCTACCACAGTTTTTTTCGTCATGGACAGCCCAAAGAATGTCATGCAGATGCGTCTCTAATACATCTCCAATATATCCATAATTTTTGATTGCTCCATGCTACTTTATCTACTGTTTTGGACTATAATGGGCTTTATTTTCCACTTTTATATTACTTTTGGTACAAACCTATTAACCGGAGGCCCAGCCCAGAATTGATGTTTTTTGCCCATTTTAGTATTTCGAAGAAACATAATATCAAACGGAGTCCAAATGGAATGAAACCTTCGGAAATGTGATTTTCTCACCGAACGTGATCCAGGGGACTTGGACCCTACGCCAAGGCATCAGAGGCGGTCACGAGGGTGGGGGCGCCCCCTGGGCGCGCCCCCTGCCTCGTGGGCCCCTCGAAGCTCCACCGACGTACTCCTTCCTCCTATATATACCTACGTACCCCCAAACGATCAGAACAGGAGCCAAAAACCTAATTCGACCGCCGTACCTTCCTGTATCCACGAGATCCCATCTTGGGGCCTGTTAGGAGCTCACGGAGGGGGCATCCACCATGGAGGGCTTCTACATCAACACCATAGCCCCTCCGATGAAGTGTGAGCAGTTTACTTCAGACCTTCAGGTCCATAGCTAGTAGCTAGATGGCTTCTTCTCTCTTTTTGGATCTCAATACAATGTTCTGCCCCTCTCTCGTGGAGATCTATTTGATGTAATCTTCTTTTTGCGGTGTGTTTGTTGAGACCGACGAATTGTGGGTTTATGATTCAGCTTATCTATGAATAATATTTGAATCTTCTCTGAATTCTTTTATGTATGATTGAGTTATCTTTGCAAGTCTCTTCGAATTATCCGTTTGGTTTGGCCAACTAGATTGGTAGTTCTTGCAATGGGAGAAGTGCATGGCTTTTGATTAATCTTGCGGTGTCCTTACCCAGTGACAGAAAGGGTTGCAAGGCACGTATTGTATTGTTGCCATCGAGGATAACAAGATGGGGTATTTATCATATTGCATGAATTTATTCCTCTACATCATGTCATTTGCTTAAGGCGTTACTCTGTTTTTAACTTAATACTCTAGATGCATGCTAGATAGCGGTCGATGAGTGGAGTAATAGTAGTAGATGCAGAATCGTTTCGGTCTACTTGTCTCGGACGTGATGCCTATATACGTGATCATACCTAGATAACTTCATAACTATGCTCAATTCTGTCAATTGCTCAAGAGTAATTTGTTCACCCACCATAGAATATTTATGCTCTTGAGAGAAGCCACGAGTGAAACCTATGGCCCCCGGGTCTATTCTCATCATATCAATCTCCACCACTTTTATACTTGCTTTGTTTTTACTTTGCCTTTACTTTTTACTTTGCATCTATATACCAAAAATACCAAAAATATTATCTCTATCAGATCTCACTCTCGTAAGTGACCGTGAAGGGATTGACAACCCCTAATCGCGTTGGTTGCGAGTAGCTATCGTTTTGTGCAGGTACGAGAGACTTGCGCGTGGCCTCCTACTGGATTGATACCTTGGTTCTCAAAAACTGAGGGAAATACTTACGCTACTGTGCTGCATCATCCTCTCCTCTTCAGGGAAAACCAATGCAAGCTCAAGACGTAGCAAGAAGGATTTCTGGCGTCGTTGCTAGGGAGTCTACGCAAAAGTCAACATACCAAGTACCCATCACAATCCCGATCTGTCGCATTACATTATTTCCCATTTGCCTCTCGTTTTCCTCTCCCCCACTTCACCCTTGCCGTTTTATTCGCCCTCTCTTTCCCAATCTCCTCCTCTATTTCCCTTTGCCTTTTGTTTTCTCGTGTGTTAGTTTGCTTGCTTGTCACTATGTCTGAAATTGGGGAAATTATCGCCGATATGGGTGATAATAATATTGAAAATTCTGAAGCTCTTGCTGAAGAATCCCCTACCTATCACACAAAAAGATTTCAAATCGGTAGTCGTAATATTATTGGAAAAGGAGTTATTCAAGATTTCTTTACTTGTGCTGGTGCTTTAGCCTCTATGGGAGGTTCTATTCTCCATAGAACTAGTAGTCTTGCGGACGCTATTGCCATGCTTATCGTTGAACTTGAAAGGCAATTTATGCATATGCACCCTTCTATACAAAGAATTTTCCTAGAATTTTCTAATATTGAACACTCCTCTGTTAAGCGTGCCGCTACTATATTTTTGGCTCATGAATTCAGATTTATAATAAAAGAAGCCAAAGAAATCTTTGCGCATTATAGGGTGGACGGTGGCCGTCCTCCCATAGAATCTATCCTTTTTGATCAAGAAGAAATAACGCGTTTTCAATCTATCGACTATGTTGCTTTTAATGAAAATCTTAGAAAAAAAGTGC
The DNA here is from genome assembly GCA_021605205.1 of Aegilops longissima. NCBI lineage: Eukaryota > Viridiplantae > Streptophyta > Magnoliopsida > Poales > Poaceae > Aegilops > Aegilops longissima. Next base: position 372,055,087 of record CM038682.1, on the reverse strand, counting down.
CTACCAATATTTTAATTGATAGAATCTCTGAGCTTAATTATGATTTGGCTGTTCGAAATAATGAGCTAGGATGCTCTCTCGAGTATAGGCTCACAAAGTTCTGTCAAAAGAATGCTTATAATGATGAATTGGTTGTGCAATATGAAGGGCCGAAAGAGGAACCTATACCTCCTAAAATTGATCTTGGGGACTTTTGTCCTATTAAATTTAGCCCGTTTGTTTACTTTTGCTTGCCTCAAAGAAAACTTGCTGCTGAACATAGAGAATATGAAATGAGTTTCACCGATCTATCTTATTACTACGGCACTACCTAGATCTATCCTTGCTTTTATGCCTAGCTAGGGGCGTTAAACGATAGCGCTTGTTGGGAGGCAACCCAATTTTATTTTTTGTTTTTTATTTTTGCTTCTGTTTAGGAATAAATAATCCATCTAGCCTCTGTTTAGATGTGGTTTTATCTTTTAGTTAGTGTTTGTGCCAAGTTAAACCTATTGGATCTTCTTGGATGATAGTTATTTGATCTTGCTGTAATTTCCAGAAACTTTGCGCTCAGTGCCCGAATTGTTAAATATCACCAGAACGTGATAAAATATTGATTCAAATTGCTGCTGATCAATAAACAAATTGTACAGGTATTATAATTTTGGTATAATTTGTTTAGTTCCAGAAGTTTCCGTTACTTACATATTACTACAGACTGTTCTGTTTTTGACAGATTCTGTTTTTGCGTGTGTTGCTTGCTTATTTTGATGAATCTATGGCTAGTAAAATAGTTTATGATCCATAGAGAAGTTGGAATACAGTAGGTTTAACACCAATATAAATAAATAATTAGTTCATTACAGTACCTTGAAGTGGTCTTTTGTTTTCTTTCGCTAACGGAGCTTACGAGATTTCTGTTGAGTTTTGTGTTGTGAAGTTTCCAAGTTTTGGGTGAATTCTTTTGATGGATTATGGAACAAGGAGTGGCAAGAGCCTAAGCTTGGGGATGCCCATGGAACCCCCAAGATAATCCAAGGACACCAAAAATTCAAAGCTTGGGGATGCCCCCGAAGGCATCCCCTCTTTCAGCCACTTCCATCGGTAATTTACTTGGAGCTATATTTTTATTCACCACATGATATGTGTTTTGCTTGGAGCGTCTTGTATTATTTGCGTCTTTGCTTGTTAGTTTACCACAATCATCCTTGCTGTACACACCTTTTGAGAGAGCCATACATGAATTGGAATTTGATAGAATACTCTATGTGCTTCACTTATATCTTTTGAGCTTGATAGTTTTGCTCATAGTGCTTCACTTATATATTTTGAGCGTGATATTTTTTGCTCTAGTACTTCACTTAGATCTTTTAGAGCATGGTGGTGGATTTGTTTTAAAGAAACTTGATCTCTCATGCTTCACTTATATTATTTTGAGAGTCGTTAATAGCATGGTAATTTTCTTAATGTTAATATACTTGGTATTCAAGATATGTGAAACTCTCTTTTGAGTGCGTTGAGTACTAAGATAAGTTTGATGCTTGATAATTGTTTTGATATATGAAGATGATGATATTAGAGTCATGCTAGTTGAATAGTTGTGAATTCAAAGAATACTTGTGATGAAGTTTGTGATTCCCGTAGCATGCACGTATGGTGAACCGTTATGTGATAACTCGGAGCATGATTTATTTATTGATTGTCTTCCTTATGAGTGGCGGTCGGGGACGAGCGATGGTCTTTTCCTACCAATCTATCCCCCTAGGAGCATGCACGTAATACTTTGCTTTGATAACTTCTAGATTTTTGCAATAAGTATATGAGTTCTTTATGACTAATGTTGAGTCCATGGATTATACGCACATTTTCCCATCCTTCCACCATTGCTAGCCTCTCTAATACCGCGCACCCTTCGCCGGTATCATACACCCACCATATACCTTCCTCAAAACAGCCACCATACCTACCTATCATGGCATTTCCATAGCCATTCCGAGATATATTGCCATGCAACTTTCCACCATTTCGTTTATTATGACACGCTCCATCATTGTCATATTGCTAGCATGATCATGTAGTTGACATCGTATTTGTGGCAAAGCCACCGTTCATAATTCTTTCATACATGTCACTCATGTTTCATTGCATATCTCGGTACACCGCCGGAGGCATTCATATAGAGTCATATTTTGTTCTAAGTATCGAGTTGTAATTGTTGAGTTGTAAGAAAAATAAAAGTGTGATGATCATCATTATTAGAGCATTGTCCCAAGTGAGGAAAGGATGACGGAGACTATGATTCCCCCACAAGTCGGGATGAGACTCCGGACAAAAAAAAGAGGCCAAAAAAAAGAGAAAAGGCCCAAATAAAAAAATGATGAGAGAAAAAGAGAGAAGGGACAATGTTACTATCCTTTTACCACACTTGTGCTTCAAAGTAGCACCATGATCTTCATGATAGAGAGTCTCTCATTTTGTCACTTTCATATACTAGTGGGAATTTTTCATTATAGAACTTGGCTTGTATATTCCAATGATTGGCTTCCTCAAATGCCCTAGGCCTTCGTGAGCAAGCGAGTTGGATGCACACCCACTTAGTTTCTTTTGTTGAGCTTTCATATACTTATAGCTCTAGTGCATCCGTTGCATAGCAATCCCTACTCACTCACATTGATATCTATTGATGGGCATCTCCATAGCCCGTAGATACGCCTAGTTGATGTGAGACTATCTTCCCTCTTTTTGTCTTCTCCACAACCACCGTTCTATTCCACATATAGTGCTATATCCATGGCTCACGCTCATGTATTGCGTGAAGATTGAAAAAGTTTTGAAAATGTTAAAGTATGAAACAATTGCTTGGCTTGTCATCGGGGTTGTGCATGATTTAAATACTTTGTGTGGGGAAGATGGAGCATAGCCAGACTATATGATTTTGTAGGGATAACTTTCTTTGGCCATATTATTTTGAGAAGACATAATTGCTTAGTTAGTATGCTTGAAGTATTTTTTTATGTCAATATGAACTTTTGTCTTGAATCTTTCGGATCTGAATATTCATACCATTATTAAGAAGATTTACATTGAAATTATGCCAAAGTATCACTCGCATCAAAATTCTCTTTTATCATTTACCTACTCGACGACGAGCAGGAATTAAGCTTGGGGATGCGTCGTCTCCAACGTATCTATAATTTTGATTGCTCCATGCTACTTTATCTACTGTTTTGGACTATAATGGGCTTTATTTTCCACTTTTATATTACTTTTGGGACTAACCTATTAACCGGAGGCCCAGCCTGAATTGCTGTTTTTTGCCTTTTTAGTATTTCAAGAAAGCAGAATATCAAACGAGTCCAAGCGGAATGAAACCTTGAAGCGTGATTTTCTCACGAGCGTGATCCAGGGACTTGGACCCCACGCCAAGGATCGAGAGGCGGTCACGAGTGGGGCGCCCCCGCCTCGTGGGCCCCTCAGCTCCACCGACGTACTCCTTCCTCCTAAATATACCTCGCACCCCAAGCGATCAAAACAGGAGCCAAAACCTAATTCCACCGCCGCACCTTCTCTGTATCCACGAGATCCCATCTTGGGGCCTGTTAGGAGCTCCGTCGGAGGGGCATCCACCACGGAGGGCTTCTACATCAACACCATAGCCCTTCGATGAAGTGTGAGTAGTTTACTTCAGACCTTCGGGTCCATAGCTAGTAGCTAGATGGCTTCTTCTCTCTTTTTGGATCTCAATACAATGTTCTCCCCCTCTCTCATGGAGATCTATTCGTGCAATCTTCTTTTTGCGGTGTGTTTGTTGAGACTGATGAGTTGTGGGTTTATGATTCAGCTTATCTATGAATAATATTTGAATCTTCTCTGAATTCTTTTATGTATGATTGAGTTATCTTTGCAAGTCTCTTCGAATTATCCGTTTGGTCTGGCCAACTAGATTGGTAGTTCTTGCAATGGGAGAAGTGCATGGCTTTGGGTTCAATCTTGCGGTGTCCTTACCCGTGTGATGAAAGGGTTGCAAGGCACGTATTGTATTGTTGCCATCGAGGCTAACAAGATGGGGTATTTATCATATTGCATGAATTTATTCCTCTACATCATGTCATCTTGCTTAAGGCGTTACTCTGTTTTTAACTTAATACTCTAGATGCATCTTTGGATAGCGGTCGATGAGTGGAGTAATAGTAGTAGATGCAGAATCGTTTCGGTCTACTTGTCTCGGACGTGATTCCTATATACATGATCATACCTAGATAACTTCATAACTATGCTCAATTCTGTCAATTGCTCAACAGTAATTTGTTCACCCACCGTAGAATATTTATGCTCTTGAGAGAAGCCACTAGTGAAGCCTATGGCCCCCGGGTCTATTCTCATCATATCAATCTCCATCACTTCTATACTTGCTTTGTTTTTACTTTGCCTTTACTTTTTACTTTGCATCTATATACCAAAAATACCAAAAATATTATCTCTATCAGATCTCACTCTCGTAAGTGACCGTGAACGGATTGACAACCCCTAATCGCGTTGGTTGCGAGTAGCTATCGTTTTGTGCAGGTACGAGGGACTTGCGCGTGGTCTCCTACTGGATTGATACCTTGGTTCTCAAAAACTGAGGGAAATACTTTCGCTACTGTGCTGTATCATCCTCTCCTCTTCGGGGAAAACCAACGCAAGCTCAAGACGTAGCAGTCTCCGGCCCGCCCAGGACAAAAAGCCCATTTTCTGTCATGACTTTTTGTCATAGAAGTAGGAGCCCACTCTATGATGATACCGGGTTTTGTCACAATTATCGTCATAGAAGTGTCATAAGTATGACAGAAAAAAATTCGTTCGGCCCAAAATGTCACGGATGTGTCTTTTTTTTGTAGTGCGAAGTTGTTGGAGTAGATCGCCGTCACACGATGATTGCCCTAGCAGCGTTCCGGCGCCACCGAGAGAGAGGGGGAGAGAGCCCCCTATTTCTTCTTCTTCCTTGGCCTCCCCCTAGATGGGAGGAGGGTCCCCCCTCTGGTCCATATATATCCTCCATGGCGGCGGAGGGGCGAGAGTTCCTCCAAGATTGGATATGTCTCTCTGTTCTCTTTTGTTTCGCGTTCCTATTTTCTATCCCTTCACCATTCCTTAAATTCCCAGAGATCCGTAACTCCGATTACGCTGAAATTTGTACATGATTTTTTCCATAAATTATCTTTCTTGCACCCGAAGAAGGGCCCCAACTGACTTACGGGGAGGGCACAAGACACCTGGGTGCGCCGGGTGGTGCCCGATGCACCCTGATGGGTTGTGGAGGCCGTGGGCCTCCGTTTGCGTTGATTCCACCTCCCAAAAATCACAAATATTCCAAAATAATTCTTCCTAAATTTTTATCGCGTTTGGACTTAGTTCGACACAGATATTCTACGAAACAAAAAATGCAACAAAGAGGAACTTGCACCGGGCATTGGATCAATAGGTTAGTCCAATAAATCATATAAAATGTTGCCAAAAGTATGTGAAAGTTGTATAATATTGGCATGGAACAATAAAAAACTATAGATATGATGGAGACGTATCAGCATCCCCAAGCTTAGTTCCTACTCGTCCTTGAGTAGGTAAATGATAAAAAAGATTTTTTTTGATGTGGAATGCTACCTAGCATAATCTTGATCATATATCTCATCATGGCATGAATATTAAGACATACATGATTCAAAGCAATAGTCTATAATTTGACATAAAGACATCAATACTCAGGCATCCCAACAAACAATCATGTCTTTCAAAATATCAATGCTAAAGAAAGCTATCCCTACAAAATCATATAGTCTTGTCATGCTTTGTCTTCTTAACACAAAGTATTTATCATGCACAACCCGATGACAGGCCAAGCAATTGGTTCATACTTTTTAACGCGCTTCAGCTTTTTCAACCCCCACATAATACATGAGCGTGAGCCATGGATATAGCACTATGGGTGGAATAGAATATAATGGCAGGGGTTAATATTGAGAAGACAAAAAGGTCAGAAAGTCTCACATCGACGTGGCTAACCAATGGGCTATGGAGATGCCCATCAACTGATATCAATGCCAGGAGTAGGGATTGTCATGCAACGAATGCACTAAGAGCTATAACTGTATGAAAGCTCAAACTGAAAACTAAGTGGGTGTGCATATAACTCTATAATGAAAAATTCCCACTAGTATATGAAAGTGACAACATAGAAGACTCTCTAGATGAAAAACATGGTGCTACTTTGAAGCACAAGTGTGGAATTAGCATGCCCCTTCTCTCTTTTCTCTCATTTTTTTCTTTTTTCTTTTTCTTGGGCTCTTTTTGGCCTCACTTTTTATTTATTTATTTTTTATATATTTGTCTGGAGTCTTATCCCGACTTGTGGGGGAATCATAGTCTCCATCATCCAATCCTCACCGGGACATGCTCTAATAATGAATAATGACGATCATCACACTTCTATTTACTTACAACTCAAAAGAAGTAAAAATTACAACTCGATACCTGGCGTAGCACTTCTTCGCCATCGATGATCTATGCACCTACATCGTCACATGAGTCGATGATATGCAACATATATAGTTGAGCAACAGAAAGAGACAGACTTGGCAAAAATAGAAGCAACATATCATAAGCATAAATAACAAAGTTGATCGTACCCAAAATGCCCTAACTAGAGTGCTCGTCGTTAGTCGAGGAGGACGGTTTAATTACATCACAAATAAAGTTTCGTCGTGCATAACTCAAAGTTTCATCATATAGAAAGTATGGACTAAACGGACACATTGTCATATATAGACAATCACTCCAACATGCCGTGCCATCCATCGAAGTTAGGGAGATAGTCCCCGAGCCTAGTGAAAGGCTTCAGGTCGAGACGCTGAGAGGCTACCCGTGTTCGGACGTCTTCCCGCGACATTTGTCCTTCTTCGTAGAACATCCCTATTTTTTCGACGACCTCCTTCATGATGATTTGGGCAAGTTCGTGCTGGATGTGATAGAACTCGGCACGAAGTCGATGATCCTCGATATCTCCTACGTTCTTTGCTCATTGCAGAATATGGGCATCGCCGGATATGTAGGTGACATGCGAAGGTTCTGGTGATCCCGTCTGTACTCCAGCATGTGGTGTAGGACATAGAATCCATCATTAAGAGAACCACTCGGTTGCTGGATGCAGTAGAATTCGGTCTTATGGCTGAAGGCGAGCCTGCCGCCCCTTCTCTTCTTGTCCATGACCTCTCCACCCCGTGCTTCTTAGTAAAACATAGCACTGTCGAGAACATCCTTGATGTGGGTGTAATCCTTTTGTGAATGTTCTTCGATGGGTCTAAGTAAAGAGTGTGGGAGTATCGGGGGTAGAGGATGATGAGGACGGCGCGCCCGCCGCTGCACAAAATAAGTACACCTCAAATTAATTAGCCTCCACCGTGCAAATGAATGATTGAAATCGAAGGAAGGATATTTGCGTGGATGACTTACAGGGGATGATAAGGCGAGCATGAAATTGATGATGTATTCCCTCGCGTATTCACGGTGCTTTGCGCAGACTCCCAAGAAGCTCTCGTGCATGAAGTACGGGTTAGCAACACAGATATGAGGTATCTGTTGAACCCCGATGATGTAGTTCATGTGCAAGGCATAAAGGCGGACAAACGTAAAATCTAGCTTCTTCACGTGAAACATGTAGAATATGTAATCGAATCGAAGGAACAACTTATCCGCGGGGAAGAAGTCGACGTACGACAATTGCCGCGGAATGTTAACCACGTAGAGTGGGTATCCTGGATCTTTCGAGGCGATGAGGTCTTTCTATATCCACAGCACATCGTCATGAAGACTCCTTAGATCACCGAATCTGGCCCTTTGCGCTGCTGCAGGTAGGATTGGTTGACCAGGGATATGCAATTTATCTGCACCGGTGATATCTATACGGTCTTGAACCCAAGGCTGCTGAGGCGGCTGGATCATAGAATCATCTTTCTTGACTTTCCTTGCTCTCTTCCTAGGCTTCTTTGCTGGAAGGTCGTCTATAATACGTTGAGCCTCCGGAGGTGGCAATTCAGGCAGCGACTCATGACGCTCAAACCCTGAGTAGGCGCCAGTATAGACATACTGTTGAGTGCCATCGTCATCCTCATCCTCATCCATGGCGACATCATCAGCGACTAATGGAGCCTCTTCCTTACCCCGTCCGCTATCACCCAACCCGACACCCGACGCTAATTAGCTAGGTGGGGTGTTGATGTTCATACCTTGCTGAGGCTGCGTGCTCGTGGATGTGCTCTCGGCCGACTCCAGACGAAGCAGACTCTTTGGCCACAACAGGACCCACCCATTGCAACAATCACCAAGCCGCCGCGTGGTCTCGTCGTCATCCCCCCTAGTACCAGAGGAGGCAAATTCTCGTGGACCGGTTTGACACTGGCCACGGAAACCTTGAAGACGTTCGAGGGGATCGGCCGGCTGTGGAACAATGGTTCCTTCGGCTTCATTATCGTCGCCTTCCCCACGTCCACCTTCTGGTCGCCGATGGTGTACAATATGGTGCACGGAGTTTCGTCGGCCTGCAAAGAAAAGTTTGCGACACGAGACATCCGAAAGGCAACGAAAATGGGAGATTATACATTTATTGAAGGCGGTGTGACAGATACCGTGAGCACGTCCGATGCGGGAGCAGGTGCCGGAGCAGGCGCAGCTGCAGGTGCTGGTGCAACGCTAGTCGAGCTGCTCCCCAAGAAGTCAGCAAGGGGAAAGTCCGTTGCATTTTTTTCTGGATTTTGCCTAGTCCAATTGAAAATGGCCGGAACCAAGGAAGTGGACATATCTACAACCATCTGTTTTTGCGGCAGCTACCGTTGTTGCGACTGTCTGAGGTGATTTCTTCTCAACCGCAATCTCAACCTTCTTGTCGATGTTTTCTTCGGTTAACCTCTGTCTTTCCTTTCTCTCCTCCTTGTTCTCACTGTAGTACTTCTTCCACGTGGCGCCATCTCCGACACCGTGCACGCGTCCATACAACGGTCGAGTATCCACCTGGAGTCGTTTAAATATGTTCAACGCCCGGTTGAATGGAGTGTCCCACTTGGGCCTCGCCAACGCCTCAGACGGTGAGTCGCTTTCGGCTGTAATCCTGTGCTGCTCTCTCTGCAAAAGGCACAAGGATCGTTTACAAATACTAGTTGACCTGTTGCGCCAAATGGCGCAGAGACCTGCTGAAGACATGTTTATTACGTTGTTAAATAATAGTCTGGGTAAAGGGGAACTTTGCATAATATGAATATGGTCAGTTTGAAAATATGGGCACTATGATGAGAGAGTAAAGTTGGCATGGTTGTATTTTTTAGCAAGTTTGAAAACATGGTTATCATGATGAGAAACCTGGCCATGCATATTTTCCTGCAAAAAAAGAGGGAAAAGGATAAGAAACCTAAGGAAAAAAACATGGTTTAGTTGATTTTGTTACACCAAATGACGCAGAGACCTGCTGATTCCATGTTAGCGATGAAAAGAAATACATGGTTCAGTTGATTTTGTTACGGGCAAGCACACATGACAACAAATTTAATCTCTCTTAGTTGCAAACTTCACAAAAATCAGAGAGTGGTCACTAAATTATCAGAGGCACGCTAAAGCCATGTCCACGATGAAAAACAATTGCATGGTTTAATCTCCTTTAATAGGAAACACGGTGGATTGTTATGTACAATGAGATGAATGTACACATTTCAACTTGATAGTATAGAGTCTCATTTAAAAGAATATGTCTGGGCAAGCACGTGTGATAATAAATGAAATATTCTTTAGCCCCATAAATGGTGTGTTGCTGTGTACAATGAGATGATATATACACATTCTTATTTGGTTGTATAATGTCTCAGATGGCGAAGAGACCCGTTGAATCCATGTGGACATTGAAAAGAAAATCTGTAGTTTGTTGGTTTAGTTGTGGACAAGCACATATGGCAACAATTTTAATCTCCTTCAAGAAAAAAAAGGTGGCTTCTATCTACAATGAGACATATATGCACATTTTAATTTGGTAGCACAGAGTTGCATCCGAAACAAAATCCATGATTTAGTTGGCTTATTAGTTTTGGGAAAATTTAATTTCCTTTGATAGAAGAAAAAATGGTGGCTTGTCGTCTACCTGAGCTGTATCTAGACCTTTTAATTTGGTAGCACAGAGCCCCATTCAAAATTATGCCACCTTGAAAATAAGTGTATTTTTTTTAGTAATCTCATGTTTGAGCTAATACCGACACTAAGAATTTAGATCCTTATGGGTGAAAAAACATATACTTTGGTGTAGACCAGCTAAGAGGCCTTTAATTTTTTTTAAAGTAGTGTTTCTATAAACTTTTTACTGTGCCTACGTGCAAAAATAACATAGGAAGTTGCTGAAATGTTTGGAGGATTGTCGTCTTGGTTCCTAATGAATGCTAATTGTAGAACGTAATAAACCCTAGAACTCTTCTATTATCAATTAGTCATTTATAATATATCAATAATTTTAAGGACTCTTCAAATTATAAGAGAAAAACCATATAGGTCATAAATGCATAGGCATTCCAAAAAAGGCACAAAATTGAGCTAGAAGGTATGTATAAATTCATGTGAAAGCTGAGACATAGGCAAGCATACATAGGAATTTTGCAGGATCATTCCTACAATCTGGAGGGCCATTATAGCCAGATTTACCTAACGTCTCTAAGAAAATCTTTTGAAACTCGGACCATCCAGATATATCAACATGGAAAAGCCTTACGAAATAAACTTTTGCAGCTGAAGATGCTGATTATACTTCCTATGGGCTTGTTTTGGAGCGAATTTTTCTGGCATGCCAAGAAAAGATCATGCAAGCTACGTACATGAGTCCAATAAATTATCCAATGCAGACATACGATTCTGATTAAAACTTCAAGCAGATTTTATGCGTATAATTTTTTATCAAAGAAAATAAGCATAACATTAGCACCATTGGTGCCTTCCATGCTGGACAAAATAACATGCAAATCAAAATATGTATAAATTTACTCCTGATCATGGCCAACACTAATTAGCATGGCCCTATGGGCCACAGTTGCAAAATCTAAGTATGATCCATGAGAAGATGCGCACAAATTTAACTACTTGGCATAAAATAGCATAAGTTCATCATCTAACAACAGTAGATTAAAGAGGTAAACAATCAAAGAATAGATTATGTGTGCTGATATGATGATAGATCAATATTAATTTTCTACCCCAAGACATGCCAAAAACCCTACTACTCTTTTGCACATCAAAAATACTTTGCTGGACCAGAACATTGTGCAAACTATATCTCCACTCCAATGGGTGCTCCTCTTCTACATGCGCGCACAAGGAGGCGACCTCATGGTCCTCATAGCAGTAGGGGTAGGCGAACTCGGGTCTGGCCGCCTTCTCGCCATCCATGTCCAACTCCTCCATTTCTAACCTTCTAGCAAGAACTTTAAGGCATGTCGGACATATACAAACAAAGTGCAAATTTAAAGATTTGTAATATTCAAGCATACTAACTGAAGGAGCTCCTTAAAAAAATGGAAAGAACAACTCGAAAACTAAGTGTCATATGTGCAGAAGTTCACATAATGAATAGGAGACAATAATTTCCAACAGAAGAAAGAGGATAGCCTAAAGGAGACGATAATTTCCAACAGAAGAAAGAGGATAGCCTAAAGGAGAATAGGTTGATAGTACTTCTTAATTTAGTTACCTGGTCAATTTATTTCCGGCCTTAACCAGCCTCTTAATCATCCTGAAATTATGGGCATGCCATCATATTCCTACCTTCAGCAGCATATTAGCATCAGTTATATCTAGCATTGTCCTACTCTTACCTTCAGCGGCATTTTCTAAAGAAGTACAGAAGGCAAAAATTAGCAGCTGTTATACACTAACTGCATATGGAGAACAGGAAATATTAAAATACCTTATCTAAATAAAGGAAAAGAGTACATTTATAATACTATATGCAAGCTATCTATGGAACGCACTATGGTCTAGAAGCGATGGAAAATTGTTACCTCAGAATTTTAATGGAATGACAAGAATCATTTTCCAAGATATAGCTCCGAACACCATCTTTTCCATGACTATAGCTAGAGGGCCTAGAATGAGAAGGTGGTAAGCAGAGTAAGAAACAATCTTACTTTGGAGAATAGCCATTACATGCAATTGAGGCAATGTCATGGAGTAATTCTCTTGCTATAAAGTGCTTGTGAGATAACCCTTTATAAACCTGATGTATCATGAAATTTTTAAGGATTAACTGAAAGCACACACAGAATACAAAACTGACGCTTTCTGAATATATTTCATGTCCGTAGGATACAATCAAATAGGAGGAATTAAGGAGCATTTCAAACCAAAACAAAGAATTGATCCTAACTACTAAAGTGCAGCAGCTTTAAAGCCTCTGAATTATTTTGCTCCTACTCCACCAGGAAAGTGCATGCCTTCAAGAACCAAAACATTTAAGAGTGGAACTAAAAGAACCAGGTGAGCTCATTCTCTGAAGCAAATAAAAAATGCTTGGGAAAATGCTTAGAAACAGCAGTAGCAAGTTAAAGATCAAGTTGGAAGAGTAAGGTTTAAATGGCATCTCCCTTTTTCTAAAAGGCAAAAGATCTTACTGGCCTCATGACTGAATAAGATGTGTAGATGAAGAAACCATCACATGAAGCTGCTCAATACAACTTAAATGAATTCACTAACTTGAAGTAAAAATGAAGAAAGAAGAAAGGATTCATAAAATGCAGATTCTCTCTTCTTTGAACATATTACATGAATCGACATCTTCTTGTAGGAAAGGAAAAAAGCAAAGAAGGATAAAATAAGGAAAAAGTCATGAACAGAGCATCGAGAAATCAGTATAACAATTTCGAAATACAATAATTTCAATATATTGCAAAATCACAACAAAAAATTAAGTAGTTATGAACAATTAGAAATACATTATACTGAAGGTTGAGTACAATTTGTCTTTTGGATTGAGCAAATATATAGCTGCAGAAATTTTGCAAAATCGACACATAACAAGAACCTAAGGCTCTCTAGACTCCTTTTCCTTGCTAAATATGTAGGCTTTCCATGGAAAATTTTAAAATACATTTGTTCTATGAACAAATGCTTCCTTTCATTCCTTTTCCGAAGCAGGTAGCATGCCATCAGCAGCCCATCACCGAATAGCTAGCGCCCAGTCACAACAATCATGCACGCACCAACAAGCCAGCAAAAAACACAACAGGTGCCCGGACACACACGCACACATAACTAAGCCACTAAGCAAACACACAAGAAGAACTCGTAGCTAGCAAGCAAGCGCTATGGCCACTAGTTAACATGACGGCCACAAAAATATAACCAAGCTCGCTGATTCCCCAACAACATAGCATTCACAATGCAATACGGCACAACCAGGCGAGCTTTGACACAATTACCAAATTACATAGTTCTGGACTTCTAGTAAAGAATGGTCCTAAGAATTGAACAGATGGATTTAAAATATATACTTCCGCCCATAAGCAAAATCATGTTAGCAGTGCCTGCATATATTTCATCTGGTATAACAATACATTACTTACACTTAGAGAATTAAAATCCTAGCTTTAGAGCGTGAAGCTAACCAACCAGAACAGTATGTATGATGCTACCACCAATCTAGCCACAACAATCATGCACGCAGCAGCAAGCCAGCAAAAAAATACAATGGGTGCCTGGACACACACATCACTAAGCCAGCAAGCACACACAACAAGAACTCGTTGCAATCAAGCACGGAGGTTAGGAGAACAGCTGGGATCGGAACGGAACTACCTTTCTAGAGACGGGATGCCCAGGAGGAAGCGACTGGAGGCGGCACCGGCGAATCCAGGCAGCAACTGCGCAAACACGAGACATGCATTTCATCAGTTGGCAATGGAAGCATCCATCATATTCATACATACCTGTGTTTCTTTATAAGCACTCCACTTCTCCGCCTCACACCGTTGACCTCCAGCTCAATAACCTGGTTAATCAACAACACATGATCCATGGGGTGATGATAAACCTTGTATATATCTAAAAATTGATGGGAGGCAGTGTGGAGTATTAGATTTCTGACCTCTGACGGGCCGATGAGCCAATGGAAGAAGGGGATGGTGAGGACAGCGTTGAACACCTAGGCCCAACACCGGAAGGGAGCATCCAGAGGAGCACCTCACGGACGGCCTCCTGTTGCTGCGTGTGCAAGCACCTCGCATCCCACCTTCTCCTCATCCTCGCCGGCCAGCTCTTGTTCCTTCCGGCGAACTTCTGCATCTTGCGCGCGAACATCCCATGAACACGTGCTCAGTGCTCGTCCTCGTAGTCATCTTCTCCACCATTGGCGAGGCCTAATTTTTCCTAGCAAAAGATATCGCATCATGAGCAAAAGAACGAACTCGCAACTAACATTTCAAATCGAGATTTATCAATTAGCAATCCCAAAATATATAAATAAAGGGGCTTCTAATTGACCACCTGAGTATTTCGAGCTGTGCCGGAATCCAACAACCATACATTAACAGAGAAGTGTAAACATGTTAATAAATAATTAATGCATGAAGCAACATGAAAGTACAGAAAAGGCAATCAACTCTTAAGGTCCGCACACAAAATTTTAACAGATATTTTGGCATTGTATTCTTCCTAGTATGCTTAGTGTATGCAAGAAAATGATCATACTTCAGTTATACATTACACAAAGGCAGACCCAGAAGAACACTTGGCTGACCTAGCTTCAGCAATGTATTTCAGAGCAATTTAGCATTGTATTCTTCCTAGAGCTTCAGATCAGGAAGAAGGAAGAACAGACGGTGCCCGAGGAAGTGACCATCTATGACTTCCCCTTCTTCCTCAGCATTGACCCATGATCATAAGAGAATTATAGCCTTACTGAATTAACTTATATTTCCCTGGAAATCTACTAAGAAATTAACTCCGGAAACATTGAATGGCCATGCTGCATTTTCGCAAGTAATCCTACATACCAACAAGAAATGCTTGCTCACATCCGGCCCACAGGCAAGCACAAAATATAAGGCACATGAGACCGAACAACACATGACAACCTGTGAAATATAGAATTGAATCCGTCAGTACACAACCACGGCAGGCAATGATGAAGATGCAAGCAAGAAACACTCAATGTTCAGAGAAGCAAAAGAAAGAACGATTTACCAGATTTGGGAAGGAGAAACACTCGAGCCAAACAGCAGTACGAGCGAGGAAAATAGCTACTCCTAGAAGCGAAGGGGAGGAGGGGCACGATGGTGGTCAAGAGCAGGAGAGGAGGAGAGATGCGAATGGCCGGCCCCAGGCCGTGTTCATCTCCCATCTGCCGTTGCGGCTCCCTCTCCTCTTTCCTCTGCCTTCCTCCCTCCTCTCCTTCTCTCTTTCCCTCATCTGCTCTATCTCTCCAGCAAGTAAAGTACAGGCTCATGGCGCTAGATCGAATCAAGCACCCCAGCCGTCACCCTTTGCCCACAGGTCGCGGCCGCGGCCGGAGATGCTCACCGCCGCGCCGCACGCCCCCTCTCATCTGCCGCCATGTCCTTCTCTCTTCCTCTCATCTGCTCGAGCGCCGCCCGCCGCCCCTTTACTCAGAGGGTCGGTTCCCCTCGAGTTAAGCTGGCTGGATCTGAGGCGGGGAAGGAGGAGAGGAAGGGAGGAGGAGGTCTTGAAAGGCGGAGGGGCGAGGCGGCCGTGAGGGACGGGGAAAAGGAGGAGGCAGCGGCGGCATGGAGAAGAGGAGCCGAATGAGGAGCGGGGATCGAGAGCCTACTGAGGCCGCCGTCGGCCGCACGACCGCAAGAGTCGCCGTCCGCCGCACCACGAGGAAGAGGTGGAGTGCAGCCTCCGGTGTGGCGGTGGCAGGGATCCAGGAAGGAGGAGGGAGGAGGAAGAGAGGAATGGGGTGTGGCGGCTGCGAGAGGGAGGAGGGAGGAGTGTGTGGCTGTGGATGGGGAGCTAGGGTTGGTGCGGTCGTGCCCAATGGGCTCCTCGCTCCAGCCCCAGGCAAGCCACGGGACGCGCGACGCGGGGCGCGCGAGGAAAGGCTCACCTGGCCGAAAATGACCCAGCCGTTTCCATCCAAGTGGCCACAGCGCCGGCCCACACGTCATCCCTCGCCACAATAGACCGATCGGTAAAAACGAGTGAGGGAGTCCCGGATTAGGGGGTGTCCGGATAGCTGGACTACCATCATCAGCCGAACTATCATCAGTCGGACTATCATCATCGACCGGACTCCAAGACTATGAAGATACAAGATTGAAGACTTCGCCCCGTGTCCGGATGGGACTTTCCTTGGCGTGGAAGGCAAGCTTGGCGATACGGATATGTAGATCTCCTACCATTGTAACCGACTCTATGTAACCCTAGCCCTCTCCGGTGTCTATATAAACCGGATGGCTCTAGTCCGTAGGATAGAACAACAACCCTTACAATCATACCATAGGCTAGCTTCTAGGGTTTAGCCTCCTTGATCTCGTGGTAGATCCACTCTTGTAAACATCCACAATATCAATATCAATCAAGAAGGACGAGGGTTTTACCTCCATCAAGAGGGCCCGAACACAGGTAAAACATCGTGTCCCTTGTCTCCTGTTACCATCCACCTAGACACACAGTTGGGACCCCCTACCGAGATCCGCCAGTTTTGACACCGACATTGGTGCTTTCATTGAGAGTTCCTCGTATGTCGTCACCGATAGGCTTGATGGCCTCTTCAATCGACAACAGCGCAGTCTGGGTGAGACTTTTCTCCCGGACAGATCTTCGTATTCGGCGGCCGCGATGCGGGCCAACTCGCAGCCATCTGGAGCAGATCGAAGCTGCGCCCCTAGCCGTCAGTCAGGTTTGAAGCCTAAACTTCACGGCCGATATCCGGGGACTTGATCTTGATGGATCTGAGCCACAGCCGGCGTGCTGCGCTGTCACGATGGGCATGACCTAACTCTGCCGCGGACAGCACCTTGGAGGCCGCACGAATCCGCCCGACCCATAGTCGAGCCGATCGCTCGGATCGAGGGCGGATGGCTGGACACCGCCTCGGGGATGCAACTTCTCTGGCGATGGGCGAACACTTACCTTGTCCCGCATAAAGCTCATGACTCCGAGGTGCGGACTCTCTGCGGACTCGAACCTCCTGCGCCCCGCCCGGTCGAATCCGATTGGCGCCGATCATGGAATTCACCGCTGCGGACATCTTTCAGACTCGCCCTTGGCGATATCGTAAATTCACTGAAGCATCTCTCGCTATCCGGAGAGCCTGGCGAACTTCGGCCGGGATGGTTGGGACGCAGACGACGAAGAAATTGAGCCCACCCACCACCCACTTTGTAGCCACCGTCGGCGATTTAACCGACGTACTCGACTACGACTCCAAGACATCGGCGGTATGGGCGGCGATGCGGAGACTACTAAGAACCGGTGCCTACGGACCTTTGGAAGACCACCTCGTCATACGACATATACATGGTGGACACCCCAAAGGGAAGCGATAACGAGGAACAACGGGGACGCGGTGAGGATAATCCGCCGATAAACAACCAAAGCGGTGGCGTAAGCGCCGCCCTAAGTCCGCCTCGATCAAAGCAGCATTCCTAACGACCCAGCAATAGAGAAGGGCAAACCAGCGGACGACGAACAGGGACGAGCCGGATAATCAACCCTTTCACAGAGCAATCAACAGTCCGGACACAACACGGAGCATAAGAACATACACAAAAGACTCGTCGCCATCGCAAGAAGTTTGAAGAAGGAAAAAGCGGAGCTCAAAACAGCAGAAGACACGCCAGAATTAAGTGGAGCAAAGTATTCAAGACTGCAGACAAATATGGCAATGGCCATCAAACAAAGAAACTACCGAGCGCAAGTTGCTGCCAGAATTTGACGAGGAAGCCATAGAGCCTTCACAGTCAAAAAATAAAGAGGCCGCCTGGCCGGATAGACGGCCAGATGACAGGCCAAAAGCGACAAGCGGGGCCGCACACAAGCCGAATTATAATCCTAGGAAAACGGACGGCCCAACTAGGTCCATCTACGGGCCAAAAAAGAGGGCCCCAAGAAGTAACACAACACGACAAGTGTTCGAAGACAGCGGCACACCCAAATACAGGGGCGCCGCACACCCGCTATGTTTTACCGATGAGGTGCTGGATCATGAATTTCCAGCAGGGTTCAAACCCATAAACATAGAGGCATACGACGGCACAACAGACCCGGAGTGCGGATAGAAAATTACATACTACACATACACATGGCTAGAGGAGATGATCTCCACGCCATAAAATACCTACCCCTCAAGCTCAAAGGGCCAGCTCGGCATTGGCTCAAAAGCCTCCCAGAAAACACTGTTGGAAGTTGGGAAGAGCTTGAGGGCGCGTTTAGAACAAATTTTCAAGGGACTTATGTCCGCCCTCCGGATCTGAGACGATCTGAGTCATATAACCCAACAGCCCGGAGAGTCGGTAGCATAGAATCTGGAACAGGTTCCTTACCAAAAAGAACCAAATAGTCGATTGTCCGGACGCGAAAGCCTTAGCAGCTTTTAAACACAACGTCCAGAGGCGAATGGCTGCATGAGACACCTCGGCCAAGATAAGCCAAGAACAATGGCGCGCTAACAAGCCTCATGGCGCTTTTGCGCGGAGAAGACAACTGGCTAGCAAGATGCAGCACCAGCGACCGAGTACATCCGAGATCGAGATGGAAGCGGAAAGTCACGGCGCAGAAAGATCAGCGCGGAATAAAGAAAAACCCCAAAAGGCACGGTGGTCAACGCCGGATTCAAAAGCTCATGCCAAACAATAAAACACGGCCTCTTAAGGACAACAGAGGCGAGCTATCAAATTTAAACAAAATTTTAGATCGGATATGTCAAATCCACGATACCTCGGAAGGCACGCAAACCATACCAACCGAAATTGTTGGGTTTTAAACAGTCCGCAGACTCAACGCCCGGACACAAGGGGCTCGATCGTCAGCGAGAACGATGACGAACCCCACCAGTGAGCACGGAAGTCAAAAGACTTTCCCACAAGAAGTCAAAACATAAACTTCGCTTCACGTGATAGTACAGAAAACCAACACGGCACCCGCTAAGACAAGTGCCGCACGGTCCACCCCAGTGGAACACCGAGATTGGATGTCAAAACCAATCACTTTCGACCATCTGGATTAGTCCAGAAGTATCCGGAACGCAGGATAGACTGCCCTGATATTGGATCCCATAACAGATGGACTGCAATTCACGCAGGTTTTGATGGACGGCGGCAGTGACTTAAACTTGCTATATCCGGACACAATCCGCAAGTTGGGATAGACCCTACTACAATTCGGCATAGCCGCACTCCCTTCAAAGGAGTGGCGCCAGGCCCTTACGCCAGGTGCATAGTTTCATTATTACTAGAAGTTGTGTTAGGGTCACCTGACAACTTCCGACGAGAAAAGCTAACCCTTCATGTCGCCCCATCTAAAAAGTAGCTATCAAGCATCACGGGGACGGCAAGCTTTCGTCCGCTTCAATGCAATACCACATTACGCGTCTCTTACGCTTAAAATGCCCGGTCCACGTGGCATCATTTCATTAAAAGGTCGTTTGAGACCCCGGACACGGCTGGACGAGTCCGGAATAAATAAGCTAGGGGCTACCTAGCCGCACACCCCTTCACAAGGGTTTGTACATATAAGCCATAATGAGCTAGCATAGGCTCAGCTTTATTAATCTATATTTTAATTTTTTATGCACTTTCTCGCATGATTTCTTTTCCAACCAAGTTCCTCTCTTTTTACAGATGAACAGCATGCACACCCGTCCAGGATACGGCACAACGGAGACACAGCGCAGACGTGCAGAGGGACCCGTTGCAAGGACTCTTTTGGACTAAGACCCTCGTAAACCTTTCTTCTGTCTCTTGTTGCTATAATCCCCGGTTTATCATTATAACCAGGTGGAGGCTGGCGTTTGGCATCGGCCGCGCCTGAAGAACCTGCCTGCACGGACACAAGGGGCTTAGGGCTTTGTTTTGCCCGCTATTATAAAGACCAAACACCTTGGGAGTGTTGGCGTCTCGAGTTAGGCCTTATATGCATCAGCTCGAATCATGTCTTTGGTCAAATGTTGGGTTTGCCCGGCTCCGTGTTTTGCTGCCTTACGTTCCGTATCATCGGCTAACGTGGCTCCGTGGAGACCCTCTGCGATTGTGCCCCGTTAATTTGGCGAGCACCTCGATGAAAGCGAAAACTGATCTGTCATGATACAGCGAGAGACTGGTCAACCACTCGATCGACCATGGGAATGTTTAGGATTCCTCCGCTTTGTGAAGGGCCGTTTCGGACAGGCACATCGCCCCAAATTCGGAGCGCGGTGCCCCGTGGGCTATGTCGTAGCCCACCCTCGAACTCCATGGCTAAGTGAAAGTGATAAAGCATTATAGTCCGGTTGCCTCGTTTGCTCGCTACCACCTCCTTTACAGGACCGAGGCGCCGGATTAAGTGTGAAAACGCGCTATTTTTTGCGAACACCCCCGCACCTTGTGCGTGGGGGCTGAAGCCGACGACTGCCATCTTTCAGGTTATACACACGTATACATGAACGGCCGCATAGGAGATATTCTATTACTTGAACACACAAGTATAAAAGGCGCTTACATCATAAATATCGTTTTACATCATATAAGCGTTCATTCGAACGTAACATTTTTTGAGCACTGCGACTCTATTACACGAGCACCACGCAGTACTTCGCCAAAATAGTGCTCGGCTGGTAGCGGTTATCATCCGAACCGAAGTCGCAACAGCGGTGGCATCCATCTCTGTCCAATGTGTCTTCACACGGGCGAGTGCCATCCGCGCACCCTCTATGCAGGCCGACCGCTTCATCGCCTTGATATGCGGCACCGCCCCAAGAAATTGCTGCAACAAACCAAAGTAACTCTTCGGCTGGGGCCTATCCGGCCGGATATGGGTCACTATATCTGTCATAGCAAGCCCGGACAACCTATTTAGCTCAGCCCACTCAGCCAAACGGTCGGTCAGCGGAAGTGAACGCTCCGGACTATGGAATTGAGACCAAAACAGCTCTTAGTCTTGTGATCCTTCGGCTTCAAAAATGCTGTGGCATCCGCCTTTTCGCTGCTAAGTCCATATAAAGGTCCTCTGGACCCCACAGTTGGCCCAGTGAGCATATTTGGATCCGTAAACCTTGGCGCAGCGAAAAGGCTTACCAGCTACAATATCTCGACTGGCGCAACTCTTCCTTTATAGCCCGCATTTGCGAGCGGGCATCCTTAACCGGCGGTGGCCTTCCGCAGGTCTTCTTGCCCCGCTAGGCGCTCCTTCCCAAGAGCCTCATTGCGGTCGGTAGCATCTTTTAACTTCACGGCCATTTCGGCCATCTCTTCCCTGCTCCGGCAGTGTGCGACCCTTTCGGCCGCTAACTCCTCGGCCGCCCTCGAGGCTGCCGATTACTCCTTCGGCCTGCTCCTTGGCTTGAGCAAGTTCGGCCGAAGGCTCTCCACAACAGCGGCACTATCGCATTTCACGCACATGTTGTAAGGAGCTGGCTTCGCCCCTTACCAAGTGACAGCGCGATAACACTTACCTTGCGACTCATCAAGTCGCTTGTTGACCAGCGTGATGTCGCATCCGCAACATCGAGTTGCCGCTTTAGTTCAGCAACTCCATCAGTCCGCTGGTCACGGACGACCGCCACCTGCATCGGCACGACGGAAATTTAAACCTGCGATTTTGATCCTCGACGCGGCGTCGATTTCGACAACCTACCGAGTCTCAGGGGCTACTATCTATACAAGGCGCATTCTATATGCAAAACTATTAAAAGGTGTGTCATTTTTAAGTACCTCAAACCCCGCCACAAACTCCCGGCGGCATCGTGCAACCCGCCTTGGCGGAGCGAAATCCTTTCAATCACCATGCTCATCAATGCGTGGTGATCTTACGAATAAACGCCTTCTCAAGCAGATCCTTCACCGTACACGATTGGCACGAACTATTCGGCTTTGCCAAACCCGGGCTCCCTCCATGGCGACACTTCAGGCTCGTCCGCCCTATCCGGGGCGCCCGGACGGGCGTCTCGCGCTCTATCATCTCCGGACGAAGGTCCCCCAAGACGAGCTCATTTGCGAAGGGCGGAGATCCGAACTACAAGGTAAAAACTTTAGTTATCCTCAGAAGCACAAATAGGGATGTCTCTTATTATACAACTCCTTTCTTTCTACTTACGGCTCGTTGGAGGGCTGACTCTTTAAGGGAGAATGTGCGGCCGGGGCCTCCCCGGACGCAGGACCCTCTGGCGAAGATTTCTTCCCCTGTTTAGGGGCTTTTGCCCCCGGGTCCTCGGAGGCAGTCCTCTTCTCCCCTTGGAGGGAGGGATTCTCGATCCCCCCTCTTTCAAGAGCCTCCTTAGGCGAGGCAGTAGCTTTCTGCTTTCCCCTTTGTCTTCCTCTGAGGCGCAACCTCAAGCATCCGGACCAGCACGGAATCCGCGCGGTCTCGGGTAGGGGCGGACACCATATCAATTTTGCTTCCGCTATCCACTCCTGTGTAGAAGGAAGTTGGTCATAAGCGAATCATCGAAAGGCAAACAAAGCGGTATGTCCGGCTCGGAACTACTTACTTGTGTATCCGGCGATTGTAGCTTAGGCCAGCATCCTCGGTCAATTCGGACGCGCCTCTTGCGATCCGAAGAATAATTGTACATCTCCGGGGTGTCATACCCATGAAGTGTTGAAGAATCCGTGGGCCCTCGGTTGAACTCCCATAGCGGAGAGGGCGGTGTTTGCGAGGCGGGAGGCGCCTAATCAGCATAACCTGCATTACCACCACCATATCGACCTCCCTCGCCTGGAGATCTCGAATCCGGCCCTGCGGTAGGGGCACGTCCTTTGACGGCCCCTAGTTGAGCCTTGGTTGACCACGACATCAACCGTCGTGGAGGTCCCGGCGGAATAGGGCGGCGGCTTTGTCTGCGGCCCCTCGGGCGGTAATATAGAACCACTCTTGCTGCCACGGGCGAGCTCCTCTTGGAAGGAGCCTGCGGGCCACGGGCATCGGCTCTCCTACTTATGGCCGCCCGCCGCACTCCGCTTGCGCCCCGATCATCTTGGCGCCACATTGAAGGTCTTCACCACAGGCGAAGTGAGGGGTGACGCGGAGGAAGGCTTCCAAGACGATAATGAATGCGGAGATATGGAGGATGGACTCCGGAGCCAAATCGTGGAATTCCAACCCATAGTAAAACATGAGCCCTCTCACAAAAGGATCCATGGGGAAGCCTAAACCCCGACGGAGGTGGGATATAAAAACGACATACTCGCCGGGCTCGGGGGTGGGGATGGCCTGCCCTTCGGCCGGCAACCTGTGTGAAATCTCATAAGCCAGGTACTTGGCCTCCCGCAGCTTTAGCACGTCCTCCTCCGTGACGGAGGAGGGCATCCACCGGCCCTGGAGGTCGGAACCGGACATCGTTGAAAGTCTGAAGCGCTCGAATCTGGAGCTCTAGGTCTTTGGAACTTGGGCGGGAGAGGATTCGATGAAGGATTGAAGAAAAGCGAGCCTTGGTCCCGTTATAAAGAGGAGAATACCAAGAGCCGTCTCCATGACCGTTTGGACTCGCCGATAGAGGCGTGGCGGCAGGCGCTGTTGGGTTACCCACGTCCGTATTAATGAGAATCCCGGATTAAGGGGAACACGATCTCTGCCGACAAGGCGTGCCAAAACCGCCGCTAAATGCGCTGAGGTGGTAAAGTAAAAACAATTCAAGTAATGGCTTGGTAGTGGTGTGACGTCATGCCACAAAAAGCGTCGCAGATTGAACTTGTGTATATATTATTCTCTCTACGGTGGAATGTGGAATTTATTTTGCGAGCGGACACTATCTGGTGTTCACAATCTTCTATCATTCGGAGGAGGAACCCGCCTTGCAATGCCAAGCAATATCTGCGTCGGGCTTATCGTCATTAAAGCCTGGTTCAGGGCTCTTGAGGAATCCCGGATTAGGGGTGTCCGGATAGCGGACTACCATCATCAGCCGAACTATCATCACCGGACTATCATCATCGACCGGACTCCAAGACTATGAAGATACAAGATTGAAGACTTCGCCCGTGTCCGGATGGGACTTTCCTTGGCGTGGAAGGCAAGCTTGGCGTCTGGATATGTAGATCTCCTACCATTGTAACCGACTCTATGTAACCCTAGCCCTCTCCGGTGTCTATATAAACCGGATGGCTCTACTCCGTGGGACAGAACAACAACCCTTACAATCATACCATAGGCTAGCTTCTAGGGTTTAGCCTCCTTGATCTCGTGGTAGATTCACTCTTGTAAACATCCACAATATCAATATCAATCAAGCAGGACGAGGGTTTTACCTCCATCAAGAGGGCCCGAACACTGGTAAAACATCGTGTCCCTTGTCTCCTGTTACCATCCGCCTAGACACACAGTTCGGGACCCCCTACCCGAGATCCGCCGGTTTTGACACCGACAACGAGCACGCTGAATTCCAGCAACGATCGAACGGCCAGTGCTCGAAAAAAGACCCGGTCAACCCCCATCGAACAGCCAACGAAGGATGCCATCGGGGGAGCCTTGTGAGAGCGAGTTGGCTAGCCTCTTTTATGTTTTAAATGACTAACATGCAGTCGAATTGATCAAAAACTAAAATTACCAGCAGTCTGATGAACTCAGGAGTGACCGCATTCGTCTCGAAAACCTTCTTCACTGGGTCACAACGGTGCCGGGCCCTGAGGACGTCACGCTCCTGCGGGATGGTGAACTCCGCCAAAGGGTCTGGGATGCCCAGACTCACGGCTTTCGCGTCCTCCTTGGCCCATTTGGAGCTCTTCCCGCCGTAATCACGGCTTCCGGGGTGGTGGCTCCGAATGTTCCTCTGTTGAAGCCCCTTCATGTACTTAGACTTTTTTTGGCAGCTTCGGCCTCGCAAGCCGCCTTGAATATTTGAAACTGTTCTTTCGTGATTGTAGGATTATCCTTTACAATCTTGGAGTAGGGTTCCTTCTTCTCGATGATCCTATCTTTCACCCTTGTTATCCAGGCGGCCAACGCGTCCCTAAACTTGGTCATGGCGTGTTTGTTTATCTTCTTCATTACCGGGTCCTTACCTGGATCTTTATAATCCTTTTCATTCCGGCCCGGGAACAAGAATATCTAGTGAAACTTCTTTAGGAGGGAGGCCCTCATATTATCTATCTTCTGTAGTTTCTCATTGTTGATGGTGGCGGTTGTCCATACGATGCAGCCTATTTGATTGCCGTAGCACGCGCGCGCTTCCTGGGGAGCTTTTGGCTCAAAATTGCCGCCATCCACCTCCGTGACCACTAGTCTAGTAGTCCTGAGCTTGTTAGGAAGCCGTTGCCTCTTTGCTTTCGGTTCTACTCCGGCTCCGCTAGTCTCGGCACCGGTCTCAGTCTGAGCGCCGGCCTCGATGTCGGTCTCAGTCTCAGCACCGGTCTCAGTCTCGTCGGCAAGGCTCAAAAATTCATCTGCCGCCCGGTAGACGTCGTCGCAATCACGAGAACCATGTCCTTCATCGTTGCTAGCCATGTTTCCTGCGATTAAATCTAGTCAAAAATTCTGGACCTAATAAAATGAATAATCACATAAAAACGCCTATTGTTTTGCAGTAATGTTGACTCCTTCCCGGTGCGGCAAACCCCGGGCACTCGATATGTCCTAGTTTGTAGCACAAGTCATGCCGAAATTCACGGAAAATTTCGGCATGACCTTTGCTAAAAAGTGGACAAATCGAGAACCTGAATTTTGCCGAAATGGAAATGAATCAACATTCCGGCAAAACATAGGCCACTCGGATTCATTCCCTGGAAACAACAAAATGCCACTTGGCCACAATCGAACCACTTCAATGTCGATTATGATCAATGAGCAAACACAATTGAGGATTTTTCATATATCATGACCACTTCAAATTTTCATCTCCTAGTGTTTGACACTTCAAGAAAATCTACACAAATATCATGCTCATTGAAACTCAATTCAAAAACCAAACATAGATGGATGAACCCTAGAACTCAAATTATGAACCTAGAATTCAAATTATGTCCTAAATTTTTGTCCTAATAAAAATTCACTAAAAAATAAGAACCTACTAGACTTGCAACACTAATAGAAATTTATTTTTTTATATTGATTTCTTCTCTAAACTAAATCCTACCACCCTAGTTAACATCTTGTTAAACCTTACTTTCCTAACATTTGTAATTGAACACTACAACCCTAACCCTACTGCCCTAGTTAAGCATATACAATTTTTCCTACGGCGAGGGAGGCAAGGGTGTCTCTGTCAAAGCCCTATACAATTTCTCTTCCTAACTAAATTAACCTAACTAAATTCTTTTCCTAACTAAATTAACCTAACTAATTTAGAGAGAGAGAGAGGGGTGGGGGCTTACAGAGGATGGCTCCGGTGGTGGCGCGGGAGGCAGTGGTGGCGAGGGAGGCAGGGGCATCTCCGGTGATGGCGAGGGAGGCAGTTGTGGCGAGGGAGGATCCTGTGGCGTCAACTGCGGCTCCGGTGGCGTCGACTGTGGCTCCGGTGGCGTTGATGAGGCCGCGCGGCTCCGGTGGCGTTAGAGCGGCTCGGTGGCGTCGGCAATGTGACTCTGGTTGCTCGAGGCGTCGGCGACGGCAGTGTGGCGAAGCGGAAGGGCGGCGCGACTCGGGCAGACGTCGGCGGGGTGGGTCGAGGATTTGGGGAGAAGTGGTGGCGGGGAAGCGATTTTTGGTTAAGTCAAACTTAGCGGTGGCGCCGCAAAAGCAGCTATAGCTAAGTTAGCTATAGCGATTTTCACAAAACGCGCTACTGCTATAGCTATGTAATTTCCTTCATATTTCTTATTTCCTTTTCTGTTTCTACGCGGGGGTCTAGGAAACGCGTTGTAGCTACGTTAGCTATAGCGCCTCTTACGAACAAACGCTATTGCTACGCCTTTCTCCCTTTTTTCGCTTTTTCATTTATTTTGCTCTACATTTTTTTCCTTTCTCCTTTTTCTATTTCTTTCTTTTTCATTTACTTTTCCATTTGTTTTTCATTTTATTTCATTTCCATTAGCAGTAGCGCTCTCCGCGCGAAATGCGCTGCTACTTATGTCATAGGAGTTGCGCGCTTCTCTCAAGACCGCTACTACTATGCGTAGCCTATCATTTTAGCAATGGGAATATTAGTGGTAGCGCTTTTTCATGTGCACGCGCTACTGGTACTATTGTATCTCTGTGGCGCTGACGCCAAGATTATCTGCTATTTAGCACTAGCGCCCATTTTTGACATGCGCTACTGCTAAATTTCTGTATATAAGGTTTTCCCTAGTAGTGCCCGGACCGCCTGTTTGCTCTATAAATACCCCAATATTCCAGAAACCCTAGGGGAGTCGACGAAAATCAATTTCAGCCGCCGCAGAGTCCAGAACCACCAGATCCAATCTAGACACCATCACGGAGGGGTTCACCACTTCCGTTGGTGCCTATCCGATGATGCGTGAGTAGTTCTTTGTAGACCTTCGGGCCCGTAGTTAGTAGCTAGATGGCTTCCTCTCTCTGGCTGAGTTCTCAATACAATGGTCTCTTGGAGATCCATATGATGTAACTCTTTTTGCGGTGAGTTTGTTGGAATCAGATGAACTTTGAGTTTATGATCAGATCTATCTTTTTATATCCATGAAAGTTATTTGAGTTTCTTTGATCTCTTATATGCATGATTGCTTATAGACTCATATTTTTCTCTGATATTTGAGTTTTGTTTGGCCAACTTGATATATTTATCTTGCAATGGGAAGAGATGCTTCGTAGTGGGTTCGATCTTCCGGTGCTTAATCCCAGTGACAGAAGGGGAACCGACACGTATGTATCGTTGCTACTAAGGATAAAACGATGGGATCTATCTCTACATAGATAGATCTTGTCTACATCATGTCATCGTTATTATTACATTACTCCGTTTCTCCATGAACTTAATACACTAGATGCATGCTGGATAGCGGTCGATGCGTGGAGTAATAGTAGTAGATGCAGGCATGAGTCGGTCTACTAATCTTGGACGTGATGCCTATGTAATGATCATTGCCTGGATATCATCATGATTATTTGAATTTCTATCAATTTCCCGACAGTAATTTGTTTACCCACCGTTTGCTATTTTTCTCGAGAGAAGCCACTAGTGAAACCTATGGCCCGCGGGTCTCTTTCTCATAGTATTTGCCTTTGCGATCTATTTTTCCTTTGATTTTATTTTCAGTTCTATTAAACCAAAAATACAAAAATACCTTGCCTCGTTTTATTCTTATTAATTTTATTTGGCGTTCGATCTATCAATCTACTACAATTTTAT
Source organism: Aegilops longissima (assembly GCA_021605205.1). Classification (NCBI taxonomy): domain Eukaryota; kingdom Viridiplantae; phylum Streptophyta; class Magnoliopsida; order Poales; family Poaceae; genus Aegilops; species Aegilops longissima. Next base: position 372,026,664 of record CM038682.1, on the reverse strand, counting down.
TCACGTCAGTTTGCCTATCTTGGCGCGCCACTACCCAAATGGGATTGACAACCCCTTTTACACGTCGGGTTGCCAGTATTTGTTATTTGTGTGCAGGGGCTGTTTACGTTGTGTTGCTTGGTTCCCTTACTGGTTTGATAACCTTGGTCTCATAACTGAGGGAAATACCTACCGCCGCTGTGCTGCATCATCCCTTCCTCTTCGGGGAAATACCGACGTAGCTTCAAGCCGCATCAAAAGGAATTTCTGGTGCCGTTGCCGGGGAAGATCTTCAACATATACCAGGTTCATAATCACAAATCTCATCTCCTTGCAATTTACATTATTTGCCATTTGCCTCTCGTTTTCCTCTCCCCCACTTCGCAAAAATTTGTAGTTTTATTTGCCCTCTTTTTCGTTCGCCCTTTTCTTGCTGAATCTATCTTTGAGTGCAATCTTGTTGCGTAGTCATCATGACTCAAGAGAACACCAAGTTGTGTGATTTTGCAAATACCAACAACAATGATTTTATTGGCTCTCTGATTACTCCTCCTACCACTAGTGCGGAGTCTTGTGATATTAATACTGCTTTGCTAAATCTTGTCATGAAAGATCAATTTTCCGGTACTCCTAATGAGGATGTCGCGTCCCATCTTAATACCTTCGGGGAATTATGCGATATGCAAAATAAAAAAGATGTGGAAAATGATGTAGTGAAGATGAAATTATTTCTGTTTTCCTTGCATGATTCTGCAAAAAATTGGTTCTCTTGTTTGCCTCGCAATAGTATTGATTCTTGGAATAAGTGCAAAGATGCTTTGATCACTAAATATTTTCCGCCCGCAAAAATTATTTCCCTTAGAACCAAGATCATGAATTTCAAGCTACTTGAACATGAGCATGTTGCACAATCTTGGGAAAGGATGAAAATGGTGCTAAGGAATTGCCCAACTCATGGGTTAAATCTTTTGATGATCATACAAATTTTTTATGCGGGATTGAATTTTGTTTCTCGTAATCTTTTAGATTCCGCCGCGGGTGGTACTTTTATGGAAATTACTTTGTGTGAAGCCACAAAATTTCTTAATAATATCATGGCAAATTATTCACAATGGCCTACCGAAAGAGATCCTACTAGTAAAAAAGTTAATTCGGTTGGAGAAATTTCTTCTTTGAGTAAAATGCTCCTATTGATTTTAATGATATGCCTTTGTCTACTTTGATTGAGCAAACTAGTGATGCCATAGATGTGAATTTTATTTCTCGAAATAATTTCAACAACAATGCTTATAGAGGTAGTTTTAATCCTAGGACTTTTCCTAGTAATTCCTCTAATAATTATGGTACTTCCTTTGGAAATCCTTCTTATAATAATAATAGGAACATCTCTGATCTTGAGAATAATATTAAAGAATTTATCAACATGCAAAAAGTTTTCAACACTACCATAATAGAAAAGATGAATAAGATTGATGATTTGTATAGAAGTGTTGATAGAATTTCTCAGGATGTGGAAAATCTCTAGATGAAATTTGTTGTTCCCAAGGTTGATGAATCAATTGAAGTTCTTTATGTTTCTATGGATGAAAGTAAGAAAAGAACTGCTATGCTTAGAGCTAAAAGAGAATTTTTAGAAAAAACGTTTTCTATTGAGTACTTCCGCAAAAGTGATGAAGATCTTAAAATGATTGGTGTTTCTTCTATTGATTCCTTGTTTAGTAAAATTAAGATTGATGAAAAAGGGACTGGAGAAGAGTCAAATTTAGTTAGAAGGTGTCCCGATAATTTGGAGGGTGAAAATCTTGTTGAGAAAATTGGTGAAAGTGGATTTCAAGAGGTCAAAACATTAACTAGTGATGTGCCCACTCTTTTGGATTACAAAGACTTTAATTATGATAGTTGCTCTTTGATTGATTGTATTTCTTTGCTGCAATCCATGATAAATTCACCCCATTCTTATGAACAAAATAAAGCTTTTACTAAACATATTGTTGATGCTATGATGAAAGCTTTTGAAGAAAAATTGGAATTGGAAGTTTCAATTCCTAGAAAATTGCATGACGAATGGGAACCTACCATCAAATTCAAGATTAAAAATTATGAGTGTTTTGCTTGTGACTTGGGTGGTAGTGTTTCTACAATTCCAAAAACTTTATGTGATGTTCTTGGTCTTACCGATCTTGAATCATGTTATTTGAATTAGCACTTGGCGGATTCTACAATTAAAAAGCCTATGGGAAGAATTAATGATGTTCTTATTCTTGCAAATAGGAATTATGTGCCCATAGATTTTATTGTTCTTGATATTGATTGCAATCCATCTTGTCCAATTATTCTTAATAGACCGTTTTTACGCACTATCGGTGTTGTGATTGATATGAAAGAAGGCAATATTAAGTTCCAATTTCCCTTGAGGAAGGGTATGGAACACTTCCCTAGAAAAAGAATTAGGCAACCATATGAATCAATCATGAGGGCATCTTATGGATCCCAGAACAAGAATGACAAAACTTAGATCCTTGCTTTATGCCTAGCTAAGGGCGTAAAACCATAGCGCTTGTTGGGAGGCAAACCAATGAATAAAATTTATTTTTGCCTTTTGCTTTATGTTCTTGAGTGTTTGCACAATTACCGAAAAAGGCTTTCGCCCCGCTTTATAAATAAAGCAAACCGCCACAAGACATACAACCAAAGCAGGTCCACACACACACACCACCCAAGTACCACAAACAAAGTACAGAGGTTCTGCTGAGGGCACAGCTCAACAAGCCCAGAAGAAAGAGAAAAGAAAACACAACACAGCAAAGCATGCCCAGTATGCAGAGATCTAGTCTGCTCCGCGGTGGCGGCGGCGGGCGGCGGCGACAAGCGGACGACCATCGAGCCAAGATCGGTGATGAAGGCTGAGATGGCGCCCAGATCGTGGGCGGCTAAGCGGCCGCCAAAGCTGCAAGAAACCCGAGAATTTGTAGAGAGCATCAGAGCGACGGAGGGGAGAATTTTGGATCACAAGCTTATTGCGAGCGGTCCACGGCGTCGAGCAAGGACCCCAACCTCAAGCCACCTAATGTGGCGAGAGGTCGAGGGGACACTTGAGTTCAGCAAAAGGTCCAGAAATTGGTGTGGCACCAACTCCCACCGACAATCTCGCGAAAGCAGCTCCAAAGGAACCGGGCGGAAACGCAAGCGAAGAAAATGTGATTGGAGTCTTCAGGAACATCGCAGAGGGGGCAGATACCAGTGCCCGGGCCATTTCGCATGCGGACCTCCACGCTGGACGGGACCCGACCACGGATCCATTGCCACATGAAGATGCGAATCTTCAGTGGGACGCGGACGGACCACACCATCGAAAGGGGAGGGCGGATGAGGAGCAATGGCCAAATAAAGCGATTTGGTGGAGAAGCGGCAGACGGCTCCGGCCGCCAGCGCATAAGGTCCTGGTCGCCATCCACCAGCGGCTCGTGAAAACAACGCAGTCAAGTAACTCACGCCGGTGGCGGATTCCGCCGCCCAAAAGGACGGCGGAAAGCAAGCGCCCTAAGTCACCGAGGGCCCTATCAATGAAATCATAGGGTCGACAGAGATAGAGAAGAGGGTGGGGAAGCGGGCGCGAAGGAGAGTCTCCGCCCAACGGTCGAACCAAAAAGCGTCGAGAGGCGGACCCCACCGAGATAGAGGTACCAATCTGAGCACCGGTAGGAGTTGGACGAGAGCGCCAAAACTGAGATCCGCCCGATTTCTCGGCGAAGGCAAGGGTTGACCACGCGGTATTTACTCCGGATAATGTCAGCCAGAGGCCACCACGACCTCGCGATCGCCAAAGCCACCGGAGAGAAGGCGATATTCATCCGTTTAGAGCACATGATGCCTAATCCACCCTGCTCCACGGGCTTGCGGATGTCCGGCCACGACCATGTGATACTACGCTTGCCCCGATCGCCAGCCCAGAGAATCGGGACTGAATCTTGGCGATCTCCTTATGGAGAGATTCATGGAGGCTGTAGAAGCTCATAAGAAACAAGAGGAGGCTGGATAGGGATGAGTTGAGAAGGATAGTCCGGCCGCCTTAGAGAGCCACCTCCTGCCGGGGCTCGCATCTGTGCGGAGCTTGGTCACGGAGGGGCGCAAGTCAGCGACAGAGAGACAAGAGTCACTAATGGGCGTCCCAGATAGGTAGTGGGGAAAGAGCCCGGCGGCAATTAAGCCGGTTGACAATGGCCACCGACTCAGAGGGGGAGTACCCCATCACCATAACGTCACTCTTATCGAAGTTGATCTTGAGGCCGACATCTGTTGGAAGCAGAGAAGGAGGAACTTGAGGTTGGTGATGTCCAACTCCGAGCCTTGACCATGATGATCGTGTCGTCGACATATTGGAGGATGGAGATCCCGAGCCCCAGAGAGGTGGGGGTAATCCCCGATGTGGCCAGACTTCGCCTTATCCGAATGGCGGCCAAAGCGTCAGCGACCATATTGAAGAGGAGCGAAGAGAAGGGTGCCTTGGCGAACCCCACATAGGGTAGGGAAGAAGGGCCGATCTACGCCGTTGATATTGACCGCCGTGCGACCGCAAGAGACCATTTGCATGACTCTTGTGATCCACGGTCGTCGAAGCCCTTCGAAGAAGGACTTCCCTAAGGAAGGGCCAGCTAACCGTATCATAGGCCTTATGGAAATCAATCTTGACAAGACCGCCCAGCGCTGGGTCGGACCTCATGAAGGACCTCATGAAGCACCAGGACACCATCCAGGATATGACGGCCCTTAATGAAGGCCGACTAGTTAGGGTGGGTAATCCGATCCATAGCGAGGTCACCCTATTGGCGAACCCTTGGCCAAGATCCGGAAGATCACGTTAATGACCATGATCGGGCGGGCTGGCGAATGTCGATCGCCCGGGGACCTTGGGGATGAGGAGATGGTCCGTAGTTGAGGCGAATAAGGTCAATAGAACCCACAAAGAACTCCTCAAAGATGGCCATGACCTCTGGTTTAATCACGTTCCAGAAGGTCTGGAAGAAAATGACCGGGAGACCGTCCGGTCCCGGAGCAGAGGAGGAGTTCATCCCCTTGATGGCCTCCCAGACCTCCTGCTCAGAGAAGGGAGCCGTCAGGAATGCGTTCTCTGCATTAGAGACTAGTTGGGCGCCGGCCCAACAATCCAGAGCGAGGGAGATGCCGCTCCGAGTAGCGGGAGAGAAGAGGGACCGATAGAAACCGTCGACATGGGAGCGAATGTCGCGGGGATCCTGGCGAGGGCTGCCCCATCCACGAGGCGGGGATGGTGTTGCGTCTCTGGCGACCGTTAGCGTCGCTGGAAGTAAGCCGTATTCGCATCACCCTTCAGGACCCAACGCTGCGCGCCCCGAAGGCGCCAAAAGGCTTCCTCATCGGTGTAAATCACAGAGAGCTGGTCTTCGAGATCATAGCGGGAAAGCCACTCCTCCGGGGAGAGGCCCACCGCGTCAGCCCGCAAGTCAAGCGCATGGTCGCGGTGAGTAGCGCCTTCTTACGCTCTCTGGCGTCACGGCCCAGGTTGGCCCAGCCCTTCATAAATTGCCGGCCACGCTTCGCACAGAAGTGCCACGTGTCAATAGCAGAAGGGGGATGAGGGTGGGGGTGGGCCCGAGCCGCGATCCACCGAAGAGATACGGCGTCGGTAAACCCAGCCTGGGAGAGCCAGAAGGTCTCAAAGCGAAACCGAGGTGGGGTCGACGGACGCTCGTCCGCGGAGGAAAGGAGCAAGGGGACGTGATCCGAGCCAATCTGGGTGATGGCGCGGAGGGAAGCTAGAGGGCACCGGAGGTCCCAGTCCGGGGAAACTAGGACCCTGTCCAGGACGGACAGGGTCGGGGAGGCCTGACGGTTGGTCCAAGTAAATCGGGCCCCAACCCGATCGATCTCCCGGAGGGCGAGGTCGGCAATGAAGTCGTTAAACATGTCCATCCGGGCAAAGCAGACATTGCCATTGTTCTTGTCCTCTGGAACGCGCAGCAGGTTGAAGTCGCCCCCGACGACCACGGGGAGGGAAGCGGCCGAGATTTTTCGGTGGAGCTCCTCCAAGAAGGAGGCCGATCTACTATGATCCGCCGCCCGTGAACAATGATGATCTCCACTTGAAGTTGGCGACCTCTCGAACAGCTCCATGCTGACGAAGAATTCGCCCCGATCCATGCTACCCACCTCAAAGGTGGCATCCTTCACACCTAAAAGGATGCCACCCGAGTGGCCCGCGCTCCCACTAGAAGGGAGCTAGTGCCACGCAAATAGGTGAGAGCTCAGCCGATCAAGCTCAGGGAGAGCAAACTCGCGACGCATGGTCTCTTGCACCGCCACGATGTCGATGTGCTCATCACGCATATATTCCACTAACTGGCGGCGGCCATCATGACCGAAGCGCGGATGTTCGAAGAGGGCCCGCATTAAGGGGCCATTGAAACTGCTTGACCCAGAACTCGGAAGCGCTAAGCGCCTGAAGGGCCGCCAGTCGGAGGGGAGGTGCGACCCGAATCTCTGCACGGCCACCAAGGGGGGCGTCGATTGCGGCAAAGGTGGAGAGGGAGGTCCCCACCGTAGAGGCGGGTGGGGAACTAGGAGGGCCGCCGGGCCTCCATGAGCTTCCCATCGAGGACCTCACAGGCCCTGATGGCCGCGATCTGGGCAAGAGGGGGGCCAACTTCCCGGAAAATGATCATGAGTCGGAGGCCACTTTGGCTAGGTGACCCAGGGAGCAGACTCAAGCGCAGAGAAAGAACAAGGCAAGCGAGAGGGGAATGGGCGCGACTGGCTCCAGTGTTCGGGCGGCAAGACGGAGCTCCGCCCGCTTCGAGGATGGGCACGCTGGCTGCCCTCGGGATGGGCCGCATCCAGCCGAGCACTCGGCGGGAGGCCACCACCGGGAGGAGGCTGACCGACCGCGACGGAGTAGGCGGCGGACCGAGGAGGGGAGGCTGGGCCGCCAGTGGGTGATGATCCGGCCGCCCCACCCCAGGAGATGCCGGAGGAGATGGCGGCAGACCCGGCCGGCCACAGCCGAGGAAGAGCTGGGCCGTGGGAGCAGGATCGGCCGGGGAGGATGGCGCCTGAGGGGCGGAGAGACCGTCTCCGTGGCAACCCAGCGGAGATGACGGGCCGGAGGTGCATCCGGCCATGAGGAGGAGATGGCGACGGGGAGGCGAAGCGGAGCGGGGGACCACCACAGAGGCGCCCCCATCTGTGGCCGCTGCTTGGAGAGTCGGAGAGCAGGTCGCGGGCAGGCCCATCGGGTCTAGCGCGGTGGCGGAGACGAGGCGGGGAGGCGGGAGGAAGCCGGGCAGACCACGGACCCACTTTGGATGTCGCTCCCCTCGGATGGCGACGCCTCGTAGATCGGCGGGACATCAAGGGGAGGCGAAGCGGCTGGCGGCCCTGCCCCCAGCAGTAGAAGGAGGAGGCGAGGGAGGGGAGCGGAGTCTCGGGCGCCCCTCCTCATCCAGCCAGTGAGAGCGGAGGCGGTGGCGGCCGTGGTAATCTCTGCCAGCCCGGGTAGTCACCGGGGGCCGGCGTCGAGCGGGGCGCCTAGCGTGGTTGGGAGGCTCGGGGCGATCTGAGGTCGAAGCCTGGTCGTTGAAGAAGACCCGGACCGAAGCGCGCAGCTTGGAGGTCGAGGCACTTGACCTTGACCGCACCTCCTCCTCCTTGCAGTGTGAGCTCGTCGACCACCACTACCTTGCCCAAGAGGCGAGACATCTGGCGGATGACAAGCTCGGACCGCGCAATAGCGGGGATGCCGGAGATGAGGATCCAGGCGGTGTCGAGGACAACCACGGCCTGGGCATCGAGCACTGGCTCGGATATCTCGATAACCAGCTGGTTGAGAGCGAGAGTGATCCGGCCACTACGCGTCAGCGTAGCCGTGGTGACGGAGTCGGGAAGGCAACGGAGAAGGCGTGACCGGCGGTGGGGTGACCACCCAGTCCCACTGGTGCGGTAGAGGTGGTTGAGCTCAGCCTCGATCATCTCGGGGAGGCGACCCCATCAGCGACCGTGACAATCGCTGAAGGGAGGCGACGGAGGAGGGCGTCCGGGACCTCAAGGTGGAAGAAGCCCAACCCCTCGATCCCATGCCCATACATCATGAGCTCCGAGACCACGGTCTATCCGCACCTGATGAGGGCGGGGTGGCGGGATCCTTGCGAGGTAGCAGCACTGGGGGTTGACGCACGCAACCTGGGAATGCCCCCTCACCCCACAGTTGAAGCAAGGGGGGCGAGGGAGACCGGAGACGGGACCTGGAGCGGAGGAGGACCCCGGACCCGTGGGGGTGGCACAGCCGTTTGCACAATTATGCTACTGTGTTGATTGTGTTCTTTGTGTCTTAGTTAGTGTTTGTGCCAAGTAAAGCCTTTACGATCTTATTGGGTGATAGTTGTTTGATCTTGCTGAAAAACAGAAACTTATGCGCCCACGAAAACAATTCTTATTTTTAACCAGAGCGTGATAAAACACCAATTATTTTTGCAGAAGATTAATATACAAATTTCTCAGGTCGTCCTAATTTTTCAGAATTTTTGGAGTTTCTGAAGTATTCGAACAATTCAGTTTGCTACAGATTGTTCTGTTTTTGACAGATTCTGTTTTCTTTGTGTTGTGTGCTTATTTTGATGGCTCTATGGTTTTCTTTGATGAGTTTTTGCCATAGAAGACTTGGAATACAATAGCTATAATGCAAGAACAAAATATGAATAGGTCGCAACAGTACTTATAGTGGTGATTTGCTTTCTTATACTAATGGATATCATGAAGGTTTTGTTGAGTTTTGTGTGATTGAAGTTTTCAAGTTTGGGGTTATCTTACGATGGATGAAGGAATAAGGAGTAAGAAGAGCCTAAGCTTGGGGATGCCCCGAGTGGCATCCCCTCTTTCTTCTAACGACCATGGTATTTTACTTGAAGCTATATTTTTATACGTCACATACTATGTGTTTTGCTTGGATCATCTTGTATGATATGAGTCTTTGCTTGTTTAATTTTGTGTTTTAAGTCTTGATTCGTTGGTGGACACACCTTTTTGAGAGAGCCAAAATTATGTCATGACTTGTTAGAATTGCTCTCTATGCTTCACTTAAATTTTTATGAGCTATGGACTTGCTCTAGTGCTTCACTTATATCTTTTTTAGCACGATGTGCTTTAGTATTTTTGAAGAAATGATCTCTTTCTTCACTTAGATTTACTTGAGAGTTAGTAAAATTTTCAAGAAATTCTCTCTTGCTTCACTTAAATTAATTTGAGATAAAGAAATATTATGCTCATGATCTTCACTTATATTTGTTTGAGCTTATCAAAAGCAACATTTGAAAATTAGTTCGAAAGTGATATATATCCAAGAAGGATATAATAAAACTTTCATGAAGATCATTGGACAAAATAAACTTGATTCTTAGTAATAGTTTTGAGATATGATGATGTGATATGTGAGTCATCTTGATGAGTAATTATGCTTTAATAAGAATATTGGTGTTAAGGTTTGTGATTCCCTATGCAAGCACGAAAGTCAATAGTCATGCAATGAAATTATATCCTACTTGTGGTGCATAATTCGGTGTTAATTATGCTTAATGATCGCTTATGAGATTATTCATTTCTTGGTTGGTCGCTTCTCAATCTTTTGCTAGCCTTCATTTTGCACTAAGTATGATCACTACTTGTGCATCCAAAAACCTTTAAACCAGTTTTGCCACACGTGTCCACTATATCTACCTATATGCGGTATTCTTTTGCCGTTCTAAGCAAATTTGTATGTGACATCTCTAATTTTCAAAATAAAATTCTCTCTTGTGTGTTCGTACCGCTCACGGAGCTGTGAGGAGTGGCTAATATTTTCCATGCTAGATGTGTTATTCTCACGATGAGTGTTTATTCACTTGTCATTGCACGAGATTAAGGCAAAGGTATTAGGGATGCCCAGTCCCGAAATGAAACATGAATTTACTTATCTTGTCAAATAATAAATTCCTTGGAAAGTGTTGGTATGGAGGGCACCTATGGATACGGTTAGACATGGAAAGTGAAAGTATGGTGGAAAAAGGAATAAACTTTATTTTCTGTTTGGGAACCGCCTATGATATATCTAGCATGGAAAGTGTTCGGAACTCTAAGTCGTTTTCGTTGGTGGGAAAGACACACCTCCCAAAATGTTTTTATCTCTAAGTTTTTCACTTTGAGCTCTGGCACCTCTACAAATCTCTACTTCCCTCTGCGAAGGGCCTTTCTTGTACTTTATGCAATTTTTATTTTGAATTTGAGTCTCCATGTTCTCTTATAAAGAACCAACTAGGATACACTATGATCGTACTTGAGCATTGGATGTAGTTAATATGCGAGTGTGTTTCATGAATGGATCAATGATTAAGCATGATGGGCTAGGGATAGCTTATTTTAGCATTGATATTTTGAAAGACATGGTTGCTTGTTGATATGCTTGAGTATTTAAGTTGTCATGTCAAAACTAGACTATTGCTTTGAACAATATAAAAGTCCAAATGTCTGTGCTATAAAGAAAAGAAATATGAGATGGCATGTTAGGCAGCATTGCACATCAAAAATTCTATTTTTATCACTTACCTACTTGAGGACGAGCAGGAGTTAAGCTTGGGGATGCTGATACATCTCCAATGTATCTATAAATTTTTTTTGTTCCATGTTGTTATATTATCAATCTTGGATGTTTTATAATCATTTTATACCATTTTTTGGTACTAACCAATTGACATAGTGCCAAGTGCCAGTTGCTATTTTCTGCATGTTCTTTACATCGCAGGAAATCAATACCAAACAGAGTCCAAATGAAACGAAACTATACGGAGATTTTTTTATGGACCAGAAGACACCCAATGGGCCAAGGCAGCACCTGGGGGGTGCTCCGAGGGGAGCACAAACCACCAGGGCGCGCCAGGAGGCCCAGGCGCGCCTTGGTGGGTTGTGCCCAACTCGGGTACCCCCGGACCGCCTCTTTGCTCTATAAATGCCCCAATATTCCAGAAACCCTAGGGGAGTCGACGAAAATCAATTCCAGCCACCTAGAGTCCAGAACCACCAGATCCAATCTAGACACCATCACAGAGGGGTTCACCACTTCCATTGGTGCCTCTCCGATGATGCGTGAGTAGTTCTTTGTAAACCTTTGAGTCCGTAGTTAGTAGCTATATGGCTTCCTCTCTCTCGCTGAATTCTCAATACAATGGTCTCTTGGAGATCCATATGATGTAACTCTTTTTGCGGTGTGTCTGTTGGAATCGGATGCACTTTGAGTTTATGATCAGATCCATCTTTTTATATCCATGAAAGTTATTTGAGTTTCTTTGATATCTTATATGCATGATTGCTTATAGCCTCATATCTCTTCTCTAATATTTGGGTTTTGTTTGCCCAACTTGATCTATTTATCTTGCAATGGGAAGAGGTGCTTTGTAGTGGGTTCGATCTTACGGTGCTTGATCCCAGTGACAGAAGGGGAACCGACACGTATGTATCATTGCTACTAAGAATAAAACGATGGGGTCTATCTCTACATAGATAGATCTTATCAACATCATGTCATCGTTCTTATTGCATTACTCCGTTTCTCCATGAACTTAATACACTAGATGCATGCTGGATAGCGGTCGATGTGTGGAGTAATAGTAGTAGATGCAGGCAGGAGTCAGTCTACTAATCTTGGATGTGATGCCTATGTAATGATCATTGCCTGGATATCATCATGATTATTTGAAGTTCTATCAATTGCCCAACAGTAATTTGTTTAACCACCGTTTCCTATTTTTCTCGAGAGAAGCCACTAGTAAAATCTATGGCCCTCGGGTCTCTTTCTCATATTATTTGCCTTTGCGATCTATTTTTACTTTGCTTTTATTTTCAGATCTATTAAGCCAAAAATACAAAAAATAGTTTTCATTGTTTTATTCTTATTTATTTTATTTGGCGTTCGATCTATCAATCTACTACAATTTTATTCATGTCCGTTTGCCTATATTGGGGCGCCACTATCCGAAAGGGATTGACAACCCCTTTTACACGTCGGGTTGCGAGTATTTGTTATTTGTGTGCAAGGGACATTTACGTTGTGTTGCTTGGTTCTCCTACTGGTTCGATAACCTTGGTCTCATAACTAAGGGAAATACCTACCGCCGCTGTGCTGCATCATCCCTTCCTCTTTGGGGAAATACCAATGTAGCTTCATGCCGCATCACTATCTTACAATCATGCAAAGCAATATGACAATGAATGCTCAAGTCATCAAAATGGAAGCGGTGGAAGTTGCATGACAATATATCTTGAAATGGGTATGGAAAAGCCATAATAGGTAGGTATGGTGGCTGTTTTGAGGAAGATATAATAGGTCTTATGTGTGATAGAGCATATCATATCATGGGGTTTGGTTGCACCGGCGAAGTTTGCACCATGTCTCGAGGTGAGAAAGGGCAATGGAGGGTACCGTAGAGGCTAGCAAATTGCGTAAAGGTAAGAGTGCGTACAATCCATGGACACACATTAGTCATAAAGAACTCACATACTAATTGCAAAAGTTTATTAGCCCTCAAAGCAAAATACTACTATGCATGCCACTAGGGGGATAGATTGGTAGGGAAAGACCATCGCTCCTTCCCGACCGCCACTCATAAGGAAGACAATCAATAATAAATCATGCTCCAACTTCATAGCATAACGAGAGACTATGCGTGCATACTTCAGGAATCACAAACCATAACACCAATATTCTTACTAACCACAACCGTTTACTAGTACCTCCCACATATTATCATCTCTATATCGCAAAGCTATTACAAGGAATCAAACATCTCATATTCAGTGATCCACAAGTTTTATGTAGGATTTCATGACTAACCATGCAAATTACCAATTCCTGTTGACTCTCTATATAGATATAAGTGAAGCATGAGAGTTTAATTCTTTCTACAAAAGACCATGCTCTAATAAATATAAGTGAAGCAAAAGTGCATTCTACAAATAACGGTTTTCTATGTGAAGAGAAACATGCAATCCAATCTTCAAATGATATAAGTGAAGCACATGAAGCATTCTATAAAGCCATACTCAAAAGATATAAGTGATGTGCAATGAGCATTCTATAAATCAACCATGGACTATCTCATACCAGCATGGTGCATAAAAGAAAAAAGAAAACTAAACACAAAAGACGCTCCAAGATTTACACATATCACATGAATGAAACGAAAATGAAAACTGTCACAGCCCCAGATCAGCCCTAGAGCTTGCTTGTAACTAGTAGCATTGCATTCATGCATCATGTTTAATTTCCATGAAATTTGAAATGGGGATGATCAAGCCCTAGCACTAAAGCAATTCAAATAGGTTCAAATTCAAAATATCTTCAAAGAACCCAAAGTGGTTTGCAAAAATGTTCATGATTAATGGAAAAAGGTGAAAACCATATCCAGAGGTGATGGATATTTTTCCAAGACATTTTTGGATTTTTGAATAAACCATATTGTATTTGAATTGGGGCATTTAAATACTATTAATATTTTAAATGCTCCAACAATTCTGAAAATCAGTTAAGGGCCTCTGTAATAATTCAGTTAATGGCCACAACTATTTTCAGGATTTATTTAAATGGTTTAGTATTTTACTAAACTAAAACAAACAGAAAATAGAAAACAGAAATAAATAATAAAAGAGAGAGGACAGAAACTATACAGCACCTCTCTCAAGCCCAACCTTCCCCCCCCTCTCCCCTCGCTGGCCCAGTTGGTGGCCCAGCCCACCAACCGACACGCCGCTCGTCGCCTACCTCTGCCGATGGCGGGAGGAGGGACGGCGACGCCGCCGAGCTCGCCACCTCCTCCCTTCCAGCCTGCCTGCCCTCCCGACCTCCTTGCGATGCCACGCCCCCCGACCCCTCGTCCTCTCCTCTCTCCTGGACCATCTCCTCCCTGCTCTCTCTCTCCCCACGCCACCAACGCAGCAGCCGACGCCGATCGCTGCACCGCTGCCACCGCCACCCCTCTCCTCCCGACCTGCCCACGAGCCCGCCTCGCCACCACAGAATCTCCCGCCATCACACGCGACCGGAGAAGCCCTACATCGCCGCCCGCGTCTTCCCCTTCTCGGCCACCGAGGATCGCCGCCGCCAATTCACGGCGCAGAAGCCTCCCGAGCTCGCCAACCCTTCGTTCGATCCGCGGTGAGCTGCTGCGTCGATCCCTCTCTCCTGGCCCTTTTCCTCTCGGCGCCGACTTCCACCGGGCAGTTGCTCCTCGCCGCCCGCCATGGCGTGGCTGTAGCCACAACCCATGACGCTTCGCTCCCGAGCTCACCACCGCCCTCACCGCACTCACAGGAGCCAACGCCACTCCACGCGCCTCGCCGTGCTCCCTAGCGCCGATTCGACCTCGGCCGAACTCCGGACCGCCAACTCTCGTCGCCGGCGTCGATTCCGACCGCCCGAGCTCAACCCACTCCACCAAGAGCCTCGGCTCATCCCAGCTCCCAGAGGTACCCTCCCAAACCCTTTTGGTGGCCGGAACAGTAATTTCACTTGCGCCGCTGGCGTCGCTTCGCCGGCTGACTAAACGCCGGCGTCCGTGACCAATGACCGGCGTGGGTTGACCTTGCCGGTTTGACCTCCCCTCTCCCTCATCGACATGCGGGCCCCCCGTTAATTAAGTTAGATTAGTATTAACTAAGTTAGGTTAGTTAGTTAGACAACGACGATGGGTCCCAGCGTCGAGTTGACTGGACAGCGACCAGTTGACTCGGCGACGTCACATCGACGTCGGTGGACATAATAACTAGTTTTCTGGATTTAATTTAATTTAGGAAATTTCAGAAAATGCCCTAAACTTTAATAAATCATAGAAATTCAACCGTAACTCGGATTGAAATAATTTATATATAAAAATGATCAGAAAAATATGAAGAATCTGTTTATGCCATGATCATGCATGTTTGAACAAGTTAACATCACTGAATAGGATGAATCATGATTAGGGTAATTTATGAAATAGCAATTGGAGTTGGAGTTCAACCTTGTTTGAATTCCACTTCAACTAACTTGGATTATTATTGCATTAGGTGAATTCAGTACCTTAATATGACATGTCATTCATGTGAATGTGCATTGCATTGATTGTGTTCTCTCTTGTTTGCGGTAATTGTCCCCTTCCGGTGAGCGATGTACCGCGATGAGTTCGATGACACCGATGAAGAACTATATTATCTTGAAGTGCCGTGCAAGCAAAACCCCTTGTTCATTCGATACAATCCCACTCTCTCGCTCCTGCTCTATTTTCTGCATTAGGACAACAACGACTCATGTGTTACTTGCTGCGGTAGCTGAACCCTTGATCCTTTGCATGACCTGTCATTCCACGTAATTAGATGAAACCCACTAGCATGAGTAGGAATTGTTTGAGCCATGTTGGGCCTACTCATTTATGTTTGTTTGTCATGCACTCTTGCTTAGAGTTGAGTCGGGGTCGATTCATCGGGAATGAATTGGAATTGTTATGAACATGTCCTATTGTGTGTGAGCTAAGTGTGTGAACACGATTTGGTAAAGGTAGCGGTGAGAGGCCATGTAGGAGTACATGGTGGGTTGTCTCATTGCAGCCGTCCTCGAACTGAGTTACGTGTTTGTGATCCATGAAACAGTTACTACCACGCATTGGGATCCTTAATTGACCCTCTCGGCTTCTTAACCACCCTTGTCCTCGGTCCGGGAGTTGCAAGTAGTTTCGTGTTTGTAGCATCTTTGGGGGCACGCATACGCTGACCTTAGGGGTGGGTTGTGTTGCGGTAGGCACCGTGGCCGGTGTACCGAGTGCCCGTTTGGTATCTCGGGAACCCTGCACACATCGTTCGGGCTGTATGGGAAACCTCGGCGGACTCCTGCGGATGGAACCCGAATAGGCGATAAACCTGGACTAGGGACTTGAGTGTTTAGGTAGGCCGTGGCCGACACCCACGTTGGGCTTCCGCTTGAAGGTTGCGAGTACATGTCGTGTAAACGGCGGTAAGTGGTGAGCGTGTGTGAAGAAGTACACCCTGCAGGGTTTAATATGATCTATTGAATAGCCGTGTCCGCGGAAAAGGACTTCGGGTTGCCTATATCGGTTCATAGACAAGTGAAAGTGGATACTCTAAAATGCGCAAGATAAGCGTGAGTGCTATGGATGGCGTTCTCGTAGGGAGGCGGGGGCGGGTCCATAGTGGTGTATTGCCATGGTGAATATGTGGACTCGTGCGCCACCTCAAAAGAGTTACTTGCGATCAGAGATCGGGATAGCCACCGAGTCAAAGCTGGCTTGCTGCGGTCAAACTCCACCACCCCTTTTGATAATGATGCATATGTAGTTAGATCGATGTAAGTCTTCTTGATGCAGTTGTACTCACGTTTGCTTATTTTATGTTTTGCGAGAGACGTCGGTCTCGCTAGTAGTTCCACGTGGACTTGACGTTTAGCTTGTTACCTCAGCTACGATCTTGTGCCTCGGCAGATTTGGTAGATAGTCGGGCTTCTCGGCCTTTTTCATTTATAGTTATGCGTACTCGGACATGTTTAGCTTCGCTTGTGCTTTGACTTGTATGCTCGAGTGTTGGGTCATGAGACCCATGTTTGTAATTCTCGCTCTTGAGCCTAATGAATAATATCTAAGTCGTAGAGTTATGTTGTGATGCCACGTCGTATTTACACATATTGAGCATATTGTGTGTATGTTTGAAATGCTTGGTATGTGTGGGATCCGACAAACTAGTTGTTTATCCTTGGCAGCCTCTCATATGGGGAAATGTAGTCTCGTGCCTCCGAGCGATAGTAGTCGCTTCTGCCCGGTTTACGGAGTCCTGCTAGCCCAAAGACTACTTGCTTGGACACTTGACTGGCGGCATGTGTCTCACTTGTTCCTATATACATCCCGGGAAATGTCACGCGGTGGTATTCGAGTCCTGCCTAGCCTGCTACAGCCGGGATACCGAGTCCTGTTAGCCAGTGCTACAGCCGAATACATACGTTGATGACCGACATGCTCGATGTGATTCATGTATACTGTCCCCATAGGTTAAGCGCCGCTTTGGGTTCACGACTAGCCATGTCGGCCGGGTTCTTTGTCATATGGATGCTAGCGACACTATCATATCGTGAGCCAAAAGACGCATAAGCGGTCCGGGCCATGGTAAGGCGACACCCGTGGGAATACCGTGCGTGAGGCCGCAAAGTGATATGATGTGTTACATGCTAGATCGGTGTGACTTAGGATCGGGGTCCTGACAAAAACATACCGATACTTGTTGAAGAAAGATGGGATGCCATCTGGGGCATCCCCAAGCATAGACGCTTGAGTCTCCTTGAATATTTATTTGGGGCGCTTTGGATATCCCCAAGCTTGAACTCTTGACTCTCCTCCATATTATATCGAGACCTCCTTGATCTTCGGACACTTCATCCACACACAACTTAACAGAAAACTGGTGAGATCCGTTAGTATAATAAAGCAATTCACTACTTCAAGTTCTGTTGCAAACCCATTCATATTTTGTTTTTTCATTGTAGCTACTGTATTATAACTTTTCCATGGTTTATACCACCGATAAAATCGATAGTTTCATCAAAACAAGCAAAATAATGCATCAAAAACAGAATCTTTCTTAAACAGGACAGTCTGTAGCAAGCTGAATATTAAACATACTTCTGTATCTCCAAAAATTCTGAAAAATTAGGAACAAATAAAAAAATATATATCAATACTGTGTAAAAATTTCAGAAACTTTTGAAGTTCTAGTAAAAAATGTAAAATCACGCACTACAGCCAAAGTTTCTGTTTTTACACCGCACATACCAACAAGCAATCTAATCATCCTAAAGGCAAATCCTGGCACATTTTTTTATAATACAATGGATTTTTACAAGGGGATAATTATTTTTGTGAGAAACTTCCATGAAAAGTTTACATTGTTTCCATGAGCATGAACACAAGTGTTCAAGGTCGACTCTCACTTCTCCAATGCATAACCTTCCAATCGCTTCTCTTTCTGAAAAAGTTTTTAAGTTCCCCTCTATATTTTTTGTTTTAAAACTTTATAAAAGCACTCATCATAATAAAATTACTCTCTAAAACTTCCAGCGTTTCTCCCTGGCTGCGCTTTCTTTAAAGCCATTAAGCTAGGCATAAAGTGCTCAAGTAACTGATCCACCCGGATCCCAAGGTATATCAAAGCCAATTTTAATTAACAATGATTTGGCATTTAGTAGTGAGCACAAAGCAACATATATCATGCAATTACGAAGTCTAACTCTCTTCCTATGCATCGGCATGTCATAAAAGAACAATTGATGCACATCAAGTAACGGCCAATACATAGCATAAGCAGTTTCTTGCAATTTTATTGTGTTGGAAACATAGAGAGGTGGAGATATAGTTCCTCTCTCATAATAATTGCAAGTAGGAGCAGCAAGCACATGCATATTATATTCATCAAAATTATCATGTGCAACGGTAAAAGGCAACCCATCAATGTAATCCTTAATAAATGTAAACTTCTCCGATCATAGCATTCATCCTACGGTAAGAACGAAGGGACATTTAACAATGTACGGGATAAAGAGTTACTGTGATTAGAAGGTGGGCACGGGTAGCTAATCCGCTCTTCCTTATTTTATTCTTTGCTCTCCTCCTCATCTTTTTCATCTAATGAGCTCAAAAATTCATCAATTTCTTCTTCCATAATTTCCAGCAAAATATTATTCTCTTCTTGGACTGCAGAGACTTTCTCAATAAACTCATTAATATCTGCATTATATTTATAATTCTCATAGCAATATTTAAGTATAGCAAAATTTTCAGGTCTATAAACCGCATCATCAAAATGTTCATACTTTTCAAACATAGATTCAATTTCATAAGCACCCTTAAAAGCAACAAATTCTTCTATTCGTTCCACATCATAGTAATCATATCTACCATTAGCATAAGAAGATAAGGTTTCATTATCATTAAATTTGCATGAAAAGGGATGGTGTGGAGCCTTCATCCTAGAGCAATAAGTATAATCATATCTCTGGCATAAATTCCAAGCATACCTATGCAACATATCAATTTGATCGAATAACAGTTTCCTTTCTGTGTCAAGCGATAATCCCTAAAGTATTCACGTTGATCTAACGTGTCTCCCATTATCAAGTTGAATGGGGTTTTCTCAAGATTATCAAAATAGTGTTTAATATTTTTCACATAACGAGCATCGAGGGTTTTAGGAGGTTCCCCATCTCCATGAGTAGCATGTACAACTAATTTTTTTGGTATCTCGTTTTCCATATCATAACTAAAGATATAAAACACTTAGAACAGAAAATAAAATCTACTTAGTGATAAAGCAAACAAGCACACACGAGAATATTCACCCCACGCTATTGCTCCCGGGCAATAGCGCCAGAAAAAGGTCTTGATAACCCACAAGTTTAGGGGATCATTTGTAGCCTTTTTTGATAAATAAGAGTGTCCAACTCAATGAAGAGCTAAAGGTAGAACAAATATTCCCTCAAGTTCTATCGACCATAGATACAACTCTACGCACACTTAACGTTTTCTTTACCTAGAACAAGAATAAAACTAGAATTACTTTCTAGGTGTGGATAGGTTTGCAAGATAATAAAGAACCTGAAAATAAAAGTTAGGTGTTGTTTAAATAAAGAAACAATTAAATTTAGTAAAACGAGTGTGGATTGGTGGTGGTAGGATTTGCAGAATTGTCCCTTAGCAATTGACTACATTGCTAGATCGACAACAAGTTTTTATGTGGGAGAGGCCACTACTAGCATGTCGTCCCTTACTTGGAATTCTATGCACTTATGATTGGAACTATTAGCAAGCATCCGCAACTACTAATGCTCATTAAGGTAAAACCCAACCATAGCATTAAGATATATATTGGTCCCCCTTCAATCTCGTACATATCAATTTCTATGTTTAGGTTGAAGCTGCTATCACCCTTGCCCTCCAATGCATAGTCCTATCAACGTACAACTAACCCTATGGTGTGATCCACACGCGCGCTCATATGATGGGCACCAAAGGACAACAACATAACCACAAGCAAACTAAACCAACCATAGCAATTCACCAATTACTGATAGGACAACAAAAATCTACTCAGACATCATAGGATGACAACATATCATTGGATAATAGTATGAAGCATAAAGAACCATGTTCAAGTAGAGGGTATAGCGGTTTGCAGGAGAGTGGACTGTTGAATATAGATGGGGGAAGGTGATGAAGATGTTTGTGAAGATGACGGAGTTGTTGGAGTAGATCGCAGTCACACAATGATTACCCCGGCGGCATTCTGGCGCCACTTGGAGAGAGGGGGAGAGAGCCCCCCTCCTTCTTCTTCTTCCTTAGTGTCCCCGTATATGGGAGGAGGGTTCCCCCCTCTGGTCCATGGCCTCTATGGCGGCAGAGGGGCTAGATCCCCTCATAGATTGGATCCCTCTCTCTATTCTCTTCTATTTTGCATTCCTGTTTTCTGGCCCTTCACCATTTCTTAAATTCCCGGAGATCCGTAACTCCGATTGGGCTGAAATTTTTACACGATTTTTTCCATAAACTATCTTTATTTCTCCCGAAGAAGGGCCCCAACCGACTTACGGGGAGAGCACAAGACACCTGGGCATGCCAGGGGGTGCCCGACGCGCCCTGATGGGCTCTGGAGGCCGTGGGCCTCCGTTTGCGTTGATTGCACCTCCGAAAAATCACAAATATTCTAAAATAATTCTTTGTAAATTTTTATCGAGTTTGGACTTTGTTTGATATGGATATTCTGCGAAACAAAAAACATGCAACAAACAGGAACCGGAACTGGGCACTAGATCAATAGGTTAGTCCAATAAATCATATAACATGTTGCCGAAAGCATGTGAAAGTTGTATAATGTTGGCATGAAAAAATAAAAAATTATAGATACGACGGAGACATATCAATAGTCGCATAATGTTTTTCCCTTTTGATCTGAATCATTCCGCTGCAGCAGATGTTCGTAGTGAGAACACCCAACTCGTAACGAGGGTCAACACTTCTATTTCTTTAGAAACCATGAAGCAGGCTCTGTAGAACAAAGACAAGGATGCCAGAACCAAGACCAAACTCACCGATGAGAAGCTGGCTTCAGTCGGCAAGTTAGAGGAGGAGATCAAGGGCCTCAAGGATACCATTTGTCACGCCCAAGATGCGACCCTATCCTAAAGGAACTCGAAGGTCCCACCAAGGATAGAAGCGCATCTTGAAGACGCTTTTGCAAGGTGGATATCATTACATCCACATTACATAATAGATGGGGATACATACATAAGGCACAAATGCCACAAGAATACATCAACATCATATACAAGATCAACATCCGACTACGGATGAAACATAACGAAACTCAAACAATATCCACCTGCTAGCCCAGCTGCCGCCACCGAACCTATCCCCGATCGAAGAAGAAGCGGAAGAAGAACTCCAAAACAATCAACATCGCTCTCGCGTCAAGATCATCGCACAACCTGTACCTGCAACTGTTGGTGTAGTAATCTGTGAGCCACGAGGACTCAGCAATCCCATTACCATGGGTATCAAGACTAGCAAAGCTTAAAGGGAATGGAAGGGGGGTAAAGTGGTGAGGTTGCAGCAGCGACTAAGCATATATGGTGGCTAACATACGCAAATAAGAGCGAGAAGAGAGCAAGCGGAGCGGTCGTCAACTAGTAATGATCAAGAAGTGATCCTGAACTCCTACTTACGTCCGACATAACCCGAAACCGTGTTCTCCTCTCGATCAACCCCAAAAGAGACACTCACGATTCGCTTTACGGTTGGTGTATTTTAGAAGAGTTTACTTCAAGTTTACTACAACGGATATTAACAAATTCCCATCGCCACATAACGCGGGCACGGCTCTCGAAAGTTTATACCTGCAGGGTGTCCCAACTTAGCCCATGATAAGCTCTCGCGATCAACGAAGGATATTCCTTCTCCCGGAAGACGCGATCGTCTCGGAATCCGGCTACAAGACATTTCGACGGTAATAAAACAAGCCCAGCAAGACCGCCCGATGCACCGACAATCCCAATAGGAGCTGCACATATCTTGTTCTCGTGGCAACTTTGGATGAACACTACGACGGCAACCGACGATACCCCAAGTTGCCTAGGGGCGGCACATAAGTGGCTCTGGTTTAGACCAACACTTAGACAAGCATTGGCCGGGGGCTGAATAAAGATGACCCTTGGGTTAATTACTCCCAAGGGAAAGTAGGTGGTGGTGAGGCAAATGGTAAAACCAATGTTGGGCCTTCTTTGGAGGAGTCTTATTCAAAGCGAACTGTCAAGGGGTCCCATAAATCACCCGACGCGTTAGGGACGCAACATCCGGGAACATAATACCGATATGACGGAAACTAGGGCGGCAAGAGTGGAACAAAACACCAGGCATAAGGCCGAGCCTTCCACCCTTTACCAAGTATATAGATGCATTAATAATATAAGAGATATTGTGATATCCCAACCAAAATCTTGTCCACCATGGAGAAATCTTCAACTTCACCTGCAACTAGCAACGCTATAAGAGGGGCTGAGCAAAAGCGGTAACAAAGCCAAACAACGGTTTGCTAGGAAGGGTGAACAAGGTTAGAGGTTCATGGCAATTTGGGAGGCTTGAGCAGCAAGTGATAGGTAGCGCAGCATAGCGAAAGAACGAAGCAACTAGCATAGCAATGATAGTAATGAGATCCAAGGTGACGGTCATCTTGCCTGAAATCCCGCAAGGAAGAAGAACGAGTCCATGAAGAAGATGAATTCACGAAGACGAACCAAGCGTAGACGAACGAATCCTCACGATCGCAACGAAACGGGAACTATCGAGAAGAAGCACACAACAAGGTAAACAGACCACACATGAACATGACAAGATGCACAACAAACATGATGCATGACAAATCTAGATGAGGCTACTCATGGCAAGAGATGATGCAAACAAGAGCAACACATCAAAGCAAGTTTAAATGAGGCCGGGAACAACATATAACAATTCCGGTAAGTCCTCATATGCAAATTTCGAAATTGGTCCAGATCTGAATACTTTATGTTCAAGTTGTTAAACAGCAAGTTAAGGTGCACCACGATGATCTACACGAAATTCTAGTCAAGTTACATATAAAGTTCATTAAATTCGGAGCTACGGCCTAGAAGATATGAGCAAAACAAGATAAGCATGGCATTGATGCAAAATGCATGCAAACATCAAGCAAACACTCCCAAAACAAGGATGCAACATGATAATATGAAACTATAAGAAAAAACAATCAAGTTTCATATAGAGCACACTCAAAACGGAGCAACGGTTCAACACATACACTATACAAGACATAACAACAAACTGTCCATAACAGCAAGTAGGCATATTGCAAGCATCAAAACACTATGCTACAGCATCTCAACGTGAAAACAAAAGGCATTGGCATGATGTACAGGTAAAGCATGACAAAACATGAACACTGAGCTATCTCCAGAAATCACTAGAACATGCTCAAACACACATGGCAAGATTGCAAATAATAACAGTTTCAGACTTATCAGGAAATAACATCAGGTTGCAATGTTTAGAGCTATCAAACAACATGTTACAGGAAATTATCATGGCAAACAAAGGTATTACATGAATATACTAATTGCATAGACCAAAAGTCCTTTACTGACCATGAGCCAAAAAGGATTAGAAAATATGATAGAACCCATGTAAACATGGCAAGTTATATTACAGATTCATACATGACAGGAACAACAATAAGTAGGCATGTTGGTGAGCTTGAACCACTCACCACAGAGCAATACATGGCATGGCAAGGAAACTCACAGTAAGAAGACATGTTTATGAAGCTAAGCATGGCAATAGTAAATTCATAGGGTGCATGGATCACTAACAACAAGCATGGCAGCAACTGAACTTAATGTTAACAGGCTGACAGCAACATTATATAGCAACTTTGGAGCAAGATTACAATAAGCTACAACAGGCTATAAATGCAACCAGAGGAATGGATGGATAAATCATGACATGTAGAACAAAACATCCTTAGTGAACATCTCCAGATTATGCATAGAATGACTTGTAGAAGCAGGTTAACATAGCATCATGATATAGCAGATTCAGACAAGCAAAACAGTAACAACAAGTACCCTACTTAACAAGCTTGATGCACTCACTACACAACTCACAAAAATACATGGCAAGCACTCCTGGAAATATGGCATGACATAGATCAAAACACATGTAGAGCTCATGCTCATAGGATGCACACATCAAATGCAACAAAAATGACAAATCATCAAGTTATAACAGTTTCAGCAGATTAACATCATATAGCACTCTTGCAACGAAGATTCAGGCATCAAGATAATCTCAAATGAACATGATGCAATGTAACGAAATGAAGTACTCGTCGAGACGAACAATTTGATATATTACACACGCAAAACGGAGCAGTATGCAACAAGTTATGATGCGATAAACATGGCATGATAATATCACAGATCTGGGGACTTAGCAGATTTGGACCTCGGGGGAAAAGTGGACGACGGGATCCCGCGGGCCGTTTGGATGGTCGGGCGGGTGGATCTCATCCCACCCGCCGGATCCGGCGACAGGCGGCCGGGCGACGGCGGCGGAGGGCGGGCGGCACGGAGGAGGCCGGGAAGGCCGGAGGGCTCGGGGCGGCCGGATCGGTCCGCCCGACCAGATCTGCCGAGGCGGGGCTCGGGCGAAGCTCAGCGGGCTCGGCGGGCTGGGCACCGGGCGCTTGGGAGGCGCTGGGCGGCGGGATTTAACGGGCAGGGCGGGCAGGCGAGGGCGCGGGCGTCCGGCGACGAGGTTCTGAGGCGGCGGCGGGCTGTGCCGGCATGGCGGCGGGTCGCTGGGCGGGCAGCGCGGGCGGGGGGCGGCTGGGCGGCGGGTGCAGGAGGAGCGGGCCCTGGGGGCCCCGGATGGGCCAGCAGGGCTTGGCGGGGGGAAGCCTTGAGTGCTGTGGCGTGGCGCCGATGGCTGCGGGCGGCGGCGACAGACGTGTCCAGCTCGCCGGACGTGTCCGCGGCAGACGAGGAGCGGCTTAGGTTTGGGGATCCGGAAATTCGGGGGAGTGCACATATTTATAGGTAGAGGGAGCTAGGAGAGTCCAAATGGAGCACGGTTTTCGCCCACACGATCATGATCGAACGACCGAGAGCATGGACGGGAGTTTGCTGGGTTTTGGGCCACTTTGAAAGGGGTGTTGGGCTGCAAAGAGAAGGGGGCTTTTGCGGTTACCCGGTTAACCGTTGGAGTACCAAACGACCTCCAAATGGCACGAAACTTAACAGGCGGTCTACCGGTGCTATACCAAGGCCGCTTGGCAAACCTCAGTCCATTCCGAGACCGTTTAACACCCGCACACGAAAAGAGGTAAAAGGGGGCGCCGGAAGACATAGGAGTGCCGGATTGCAAAACGGACAACGGGGAAAATGCTCGGGTGCATGAGATGAACACGTATGCAAAATGAAATGCAGATGATGACATGATATGAAATACAGATGATGACATGGAAAAATGCAACACGCGAGCACATGACATGGCAACGACGGCGAATAACTGGCGGACACCTGGCGCATCGAATCCGGGGCGTTACAACACTCCTCCACTAACAAGAGATCTCGTCCCGAGATCTTAGGACCGAGACGGAAGGGAAAAAGGGATGAGGTGAAACAAGAACTCAAGAGAAGAAGCAAAGAATCGAGAGCACACGAGAAGAAGAGAGAAACGACGAGAATGACGAGAATCGAAAGATCACGGAATCAGATAGACTATGAAAGCACTCCGGTTAGAACAAGATAGAAAAAAGAATAACAAGGACGGAATTTCGGTAGCACTTCGACTGAAAAGGACGGAATAGAACACGAGCTTGAGAGGATGGAATGAAACTTGATGAACTCTTGAAGAATGAATTAAATCATGAAGAACCACCATGAAGAACTCCGGTAAACAAAAGATGATGAGATAGAAATGAAGGATGAAAAAAAATAAGATAAAAGCCTTGCGATGATCCAGATGGAGGTTCCCACGAAATGGCCGGGAAATTTGAACTCCGAAAAGAAAAGATGAAAAGACTTGGAACTAGAATTTATTCATTAAGAACAAACTCCGAAGGAAAGGATTACTCACTTGGATGAAATAAGAATAAGATTTATTGTATGCTTATCCTTCATCAAATTAAATTGATGACAAGCAATGGATTTTTCATACTACTTATTCTTCTTGAAGAAGAATTGAGAAGTGACATATCGCAAACTTGAGAAGGTCTTCATGAACCACTAGTAGGATTCGAAAGAACGAATGAATTAAAGTGATAATCAAGGAAAAAGAATCTTGAGCGAACCACCGTAAGAAATGACAATGAACGAAGAAAAGAGAAAGAATCGCCGGGAAGAATTAGAAAAGCATGAAGATACTTGAGGGAATTTAGAGAAAGGAGATTGAAGAGATCGCAAACTGATTAACGAATGCTTGAACACAGAACTGGAAGAATATTGAGACGAAGAAAGGGCACGGATATAGAATAATTGGAGAACGACTTTGAAAACTTGGAACGAAGAAATCTTCCGAAAAGATGGCCTCCGGATGATTGAGATGGAAAGTAACTCCTGAAATACTCCGGATGGATGAAAAGAATTTGCATGACTGGAAACAATTAGATAGGATAACATCGAGCTAGCACCATGAATCTCCGGGGGAACGGACAAGATTTAAGAGAAACTCTACTTCGGTCTTCAAGGACGACGATAAACACCACCAAAATTGTTGAGATACTCCGGTAGAATGAAAAGCGAAGAGGTTGAGCCAATAATGAAAATAATTTGAAAGAGATCTTGGGAAGGCGTCTGACTGATGAAATTCATTCTTACGTCAAACTTCAAAAAGAACTTTAGAATAACTCCGGAATAATTAGAAGAGTCAGGTAAGATCCTGGGAAAAGACCTGTGGGTTAGGGCCCACTGAAGAGATAACACCGTTGGAAAGGATTGTTGAACAGATAGATGAAGCACCGGAACAATTGAAATATTTAAATGAGGTGACAACCTCGAATTAATTGGAACACAGACGAATCTCCTGAGATGTCTTCGGAACTCCGGAATGATAAACTGGCGAGAGGCGAACAAGAAAAGAGAACACTTCAAAGGAAAAGAATATGATTAACCCGAAAAACTTGATTTGAGTGCACCGGAAAAAGAAAGGGATGAAGAATCTCAAACAAAAGAGAATTCACCGGTTGAAATGATTGAGGGAAGACTGAAGAGGCTCCGTACGAATGAAATTGATGGTCGAAAAAGACGCAGGCTCCGGGAATAAGAGGGTGGGAGGGAGGGAAAACAAAGGCAACTTGGAAGGGGAAACGACGAATATCTTGAAGAGAAAAACACCGATTGAAATCATTAAGGAAAAGAAGCAAAGACTTCGCACGAGTAGGATGGATACTCGATTACGGACTCCGGTTCCGAGAGGAAGGGAGGGCGGGTGGGAAAAACAAGGACAACTTCGGACAAGGAAAAACAACGACGTCGGAGGAAGAACTGAGGATTGAACTTGGCAAAGATGAAGATGGTCGAGTCGACTTGACGAGAAATGCACCGGACAAAAGAGGATGGACAACTCACGACACTAACGATGTGATCCTAAAGAAAAATTTGAACGGGAAGAGGAGTAATTCAAAACACCTACGTCAAGATTCCTCACCAGAGCGATGAAGGGGCTAAGGAGTAAAAAGAATTACTACTCTCCGATATAACTAGACTCCGAAAAGTTTTCTTCTAGACTCAACAACGGCCAAACTACACGATCAATCAAGGGGCTCCTAGGGTCGGTCGAGGCTCTGATACCAACTTGTCACGCCCAAGATGCGACCCTATCCTAAAGGAACTCGAAGGTCCCACCAAGGATAGAAGCGCATCTTGAAGACGCTTTTGCAAGGTGGATATCATTACATCAACATTACATAATAGATGGGGATACATACATAAGGCACAAATGCCACAAGAATACATCAACATCATATACAAGATCAACATCCGACTACGGATGAAATATAAACAGAAACTCAAACAATATCCACCCTGCTAGCCCAGGCTGCCGACCTGGAACCTATCCCCTGATCGAAGAAGAAGCAGAAGAAGAACTCCAAAACAATCAACATCGCTCTCGCGTCAAGATCATAACACAACCTGTACCTGCAACTGTTGGTGTAGTAATGTGTGAGCCACGAGGACTCAGCAATCCCATTACCATGGGTATCAAGACTAGCAAAGCTTAAAGGGAATGGAAGGGGGGTAAAGTGGTGAGGTTGCAGCAGCGACTAAGCATATATGGTGCCTAACATACGCAAATAAGAGCGAGAAGAGAGCAAGCGGAACGGTCGTCAACTAGTAATGATCAAGAAGTGATCCTGAACTCCTACTTACGCCGACATAACCCGAAACCGTGTTCTCCTCTCGATCAACCCCAAAAGAGACACTCACGGTTACGCATTACAGTTGGTGTATTTTAGAAGAGTTTACTTCAAGTTTACTACAACCGGATATTAACAAATTCCCATCTGCCACATAACCGCATGGCACGGCTCTCGAAAGTTTATACCTGCAGGGTGTCCCAACTTAGCCCATGATAAGCTCCCGCGATCAACGAAGGATATTACTTCTCCCCGGGAAGACCCGATCAGTCTCGGAATCCCGGCTACAAGACATTTCGATAGTAATAAAACAAGCCCAGCAAGACCGCCCGATGCGCCGACAATCCCGATAAGAGCTGCACATATCTCGTTCTCAGGGCAACACCGGATGAACACTACGTACGGCAACCGACGATACCCCAAGTTGCCTAGGGGCGGCACCGCAAGTGGCTCTGGTTTGGACCAACACTTAGATAAGCATTGGCCCGGGGGGCTGAATAAAGATGACCCTTGGGTTAATTACTCCCAAGGGAAAGTAGGTGGTGGTGAGGCAAATGGTAAAACCAATGTTGGGCCTTCTTTGGAGGAGTCTTATTCAAAGCGAACTGTCAAGGGGTCCCATAAATCACCCGACGCGTTAGGGACGCAAAATCCGGGAACATAATACCGATATGACGGAAACTAGGGCGGCAAGAGTGGAACAAAACACCAGGCATAAGGCCGAGCCTTCCACCCTTTACCAAGTATATAGATGCATTAATAATATAAGTGATATTGTGATATCCCAACCAAAATCCTGTCCACCATGGAGAAATCTTCAACTTCACCTGCAGCTAGCAACGCTATAAGAGGGGCTGAGCAAAAGCGGTAACATAGCCAAACAACGGTTTGCTAGGAAGGGTGAAAAAGGTTAGAGGTTCATGGCAATTTGGGAGGCTTGAGCAGCAAGTGATAGGTAGCGCAGCATAGCGAAAGAACGAAGCAACTAGCATAGCAATGATAGTAATGAGATCCAAGGTGACGGTCATCTTGCCTGAAATCCCGCAAGGAAGAAGAACGAGTCCATGAAGAAGATGAAGCCACGAAGACGCAACCAAGCGTGAGCGAACGAATCCTCACGATCATAGCGAAAGCAGGAACTATCGAGAAGAAGCACACAACAAGGTAAACACACCACACATGAACATGACAAGATGCACAACAAACATGATGCATGAAAAATCTAGATGAGGCTACTCATGGCAAGAGATGATGCAAACAAGAGCAACACATCAAAGCAAGTTTAAATGAGGCCGGGAACAACATATAACAATTCCGGTAAGTCCTCATATGCAAATTTAGAAATTGGTCCAGATCTGAATACTTTATGTTCAAGTTGCAAAACAGCAAGTTAAGGTGCACCACGATTATCTACATGAAATTCTAGTCAAGTTAAATATAAAGTTCATTAAATTCGGAGCTACGGCCTAGAAGATATGAGCAAAACAAGATAAGCATGGCATTGATGCAAAATGCATGCAAACATCAAGAAAACACTCCCAAAACAAGGATGCAACATGATAATATGAAACTATAAGCAAAAACAAGCAAGTTTCATATAGAGCACACTCAAAACGGAGCAACGGTTCAACACATACACTCTATACAAGACATAACAACAAACTGTCCATAACAGCAAGTAGGCATATTGCAAGCATAAAAACACTATACTACAGCATCTCAACGTGAAAACAAAAGGCATGGGCATGATGTACAGGTAAAGCATGACAAAACATGAACACTGAGCTATCTCCAGAAATCACTAGAACATGCTCAAACACACATGGCAAGATTGCAAATAATAACAGTTTCAGACTTATCAGGAAATAACATCAGGTTGCAATGTTTAGAGCTGTCGAACAACATGTTACAGGAACTTATCATGGCAAACAAGGCTGTTACATGAATCTACTAATTGCATAGAACAAAAGTCCTTTACTGACCATGAGCCAAAAAGGATCAGAAAATATGATAGCACCCATGTAAACATGGCAAGTTATATTACAGATTCATACATGGCAGGAACAACAATAAGTAGGCATGTTGGTGAGCTTGAACCACTCACCACAGAGCAATACATGGCATGTCAAGGCAACTCACAGTAAGAAGACATGTTTATGAAGCTAAGCATGACAATAGTAAATTCATAGGGTGCATGGATCAGTAACAACAAGCATGGCAGCAACTGAACTTAATGTTAACAGGCTGACAGCAACATTATATAGCAACTTTGGAGCAAGATTACAACAAGCTACAGCAGGCTATATGAAGGAAATATGCCCTAGAGGCAATAATAAAGTTATTATTTATTTCCTTATATCATGATAAATGTTTATTATTCATGCTAGAATTGTATTAACCGTAAACATAATACATGTGTGAATATATAGACAAACAGAGTGTCACTAGTATGCCTCTACTTGACTAGCTTGTTAATCAAAGATGGTTATGTTTCCTAACCATGAACAAGGAGTTGTTATTTGATTAACAAGGTCACATCATTAGTTGAATGATCTGATTGACATGACCCATTCCGTTAGCTTAACACTTGATCGTTTAGTATGTTAATGCTTTCTTCATGACCCATACATGTTCCTATAACTATGAGATTATGCAACTCCTCCGTTACCGGAGGAACACTTTGGTACTACCAAACGTCACAACGAATCGGGTGATTATAAAGGAGTACTACAGGTGTCTCCAAAGGTACTTGTTGGGTTGGCGTATTTGAGATTAGGTTTTGTCACTCCGATTGTCGGAGAGGTATCTCCAGCCTTCTCGGTAATACACATCACTTAAGCCTTGCAAGCATTACAACTAATGAGTTAGTTGTGAGATGATGTATTACGGAACGAGTAAAGAGACTTACCGTAACGAGATTGAACTAGGTATTGGATACCGACGATCGAATCTCGGGTAAGTAACATACCGATGACAAAGGAACAACATTATGTCGTTATGCGGTTTGACCGATAAAGATCTTCGTAGAATATGTAGGAACCAATATGGGCATCCAGGTTCCGCTATTGGTTATTGACCGAGAATGGTTCTAGGTCATGTCTACATAGTTCTCGAACCCGTAGGGTCCGCACGCTTAACGCTTCGATGATAGTTCATTATGAGTTTATAAGTATTGATGCACGAAGGTTGTTCGAGTCCGGATGTGATCACGGACATGACGAGGAGTCTCGAAATGTTCGAGACATAAAGATTGATATATTGAAGCCTACATTTGGACATCGGAAGGTTCCGAGTGAAATCGAATTTATCGAGTAACGGAGGTTACCGGAACCCCGGGAACTACATGGGCCCATAGTGGGCCTTGGAGGAAAGGAGAAGGGCAGCCCTAGGTGGCGCCGCCCCCCTTCCCTAGTCCTATTAGGACTAGGAAAGGTGGGCCCCCTCTCTCTCTTTCCCTCCAGGAATCCTAATCCAACTAGGATTGGAGGGGAATCCTACTCCCGGAGGAGTAGGACTCCTTAGTGCGCCTCCTCCCATGGGCCGCCACCTCCCCTTGGCTCCTTTATATACGGGGCAGGGGCACCCCATGACACACAAGTTGATCTACGGATCTTTCCTTAGCCGTGTGCGGTGCCCCTTCCACCATATTCCACTTGGTCATATCGTCATGAGCTTAGGCGAAGCCCTCGCGCCGGAGAAGTCATATCGTCGCGGAGCTTAGGCGAAGCCCCGCGTCGGTGGAGCATCAACATCGTCCCACGCCGTCGTCTTGACGGAACTCATCCCGACACTTTGCTGGATCGGAGTCCGGGATCGCCATCGAGCTGAGCGTGTGCAGAACTCGGAGGTGCCGTGACGTTCGGTGCTTGGATCGGTCGGATCGTGAAGACGTCGACTACATCAACCGCGTTGTTATAACGCTTCCGCTTTCGGTCTCACGAGGGTAAGTGGACGGACACTCTCCTCTCGTTGCTATGCCATCACCATGGTCTTGCGTGATCGTAGGAAATTTTTGAAATTACTACGTTCCCCAACAAATGGCATCCGAGCCTGGTTTTATGCGTTGATGTCATGTGCACGAGTAGAACACAAGTGAGTTGTGGACGATACAAGTCATACTGCCTACCAGCATGTCATACTTTGGTTCAGCGGTATTGTGAGATGAAGCGGCCGGACCGACATTACGCAGACGCTTACGCGAGACTGGTTTCACCGCCCGAGCACTCGTTGCTTAAAGGTGACCGCGGGTGTCTGCTCTCTCACTTTAGTTGAATCGAGTGTGGCTACGCCCGGTCCTTGAGAAGGTTAAACGGAGTCTATTTGACGAAGTATCGTTGTGGTTTTGATGCGAGGTAAGAACGGTTCTTGCTCAGCCCGTAGCAGCCACGTAAAACTTGCAACAACAAAGTAGAGGACGTCTAACTTGTTTTTGCAGGGCATGTTGTGATGTGATATGGTCAAGACGTGATGCTATATTGTATGAGATGATCATGTTTTGTAACCAAGTTATCGGCAACTGGCAGGAGCCATATGGTTGTCGCTTATTGTATGAAATGCAACGCCATGTAATTGCTTTACTTTATCACTAAGGAGTAGCGATAGTCGTAGAAGCAATAGTTGGCGAGACGACAACGATGCTACGATGGAGATCAAGGTGTCGCTACCGGTGACGATGGTGATCATGACGTTGCTTGGCGATGGAGATCACAAGCACAAGATGATGATGACCATATCATATCACTTATATTGATTGCATGTGATGTTTATCCTTTATGCATCTTATCTTGCTTTGATTGACGGTAGCATTATAAGATGATCTCTCACCAAAATTATCAAGAAGTGTTCTCCCGAGTATGCACCGCTATGAAAGTTCTTCGTCTTTGAGACACCACGTGATGATCGGTGTGATAGGCTCTACGCTCAAATACAACGGGTGCAAAACAGTTGCGCACGCAGAATACTCAGAGTTAAACTTGACGAGCCTAGCATATAACAGATATGGCCTCGGAACACGAGACCGAAAGGTCGGCGTGAATCATATAGTAGATATGATCAACATAGTGATGTTCACCATTGAAACTACTCCATCTCACGTGATGATCGGACATGGTTTAGTTGATTTGGATCACGTAATCACTTAGATGACTAGAGAGATGTCTGTCTAAGTGGGAGGTTTTAATATGATTAATTAAACTTAAATTTATCATGAACTTAGTACCTGATAGTATTTTGCTTGTCTATGTTTCTTTGTAGATAGATGGCTCGTCTTTGTTGTTCCGTTGAATTTTAATGCGTTCCTTGAGAAAGCAAAGTTGAAAGATGATGGTAGCAACTACACGGACTGGGTCCGTAATTTGAGGATTATCCTCATTGCTGCACGTAAAAATTACGCCTGGAAGCACCGCTGGGTGCGAGCCTGCTGCAGATCTTGAGCCGAAGTTGTGAACGTCGGCAAAGCAAAGCTGATGACTACTCAATAGTTCGATGTGCCATGCTTTACGGCTTAGAACCGGGTCTTCAACGACGTTTTGAACGTCATGGAGCATATGAGATGTTCAGGAGTTGAAGTTAATATTTCAAGCAAATGCCCGGATTGAGAGATATGAAGTCTCCAATAAGTTCTATAGCTGCAAGATGGAGGAGAATAGTTCGTCGGTGAACACATACTCAAAATGTCGGGTATAACAATCACTTAATTCAGCTGGGAGTTAATCTTCCGGATGATAGTGTCATTGATGTAATTCTCCAATCACGCCACCAAGCTACAAGAGCTTCGTGATGAACTATAATATGCAAGGGATGACTAAGACAATTCTTGAGCTCTTCGCAATGCTAAAAGCAGCGGAGGTAGAAATCAAGAAAGAGCATCAAGTGTTGATGGTCAACAAGACCACTAGTTTCAAGAAAAGGGCAAAGGGAAGAAGAAGGAAACTTCAAAAGAACAGCAAGCAAGTTGCTGCTCAGAGAAGAAACCCAAGTCTGGACCTAAGCCTGAAATCGAGTGTTTTACTGCAAGCAAACCGACCTCGAAGCGGAACTGCCCCAAGTATTTGGCGGATAAGAAGGATGGCAAGGTGATCAAAGGTATATGTGATATACATGTTATTGATGTGTACCTTACTAATACTCGCAGTAGTACCGGTATTTGATCTGGTTACATTGCTAATATTTGCAACTCAAACAGAACTACGGATTGCGAAGATTGGCTAAGGATGAGGTGACGCGCGGCGTTGAAATGGTTCCAAAGTCGATGTGATCGCGGTCGGCACGCTACCTCTACATCTACCTTCGGATTAGTTTTAGACCTAAATAATTGTTATTTGGTGCCGCGTTGAGCATGAACATTATATCTGGATCTTGTTTAATGCGAGACGGTTATTCATTTAAATCAGAGAATAATGGTTGTTCTATTTATATGAGTAATATCTTTTATGGTCATGCACCCTTGAAGAATGGTCTATTCTTGTTGAATCTCGACAGTAGTGATACACATATTCATAATGTTGAAGCCAAAAGATGCAGAGTTGATAATGATAGTGCAACTTATTTGTGGCACCGCCGTTTAGGTCATATCGGTGTAAAACGCATGAAGAAACTCCATACTGATGGGCTTCTGGAATCACTTGATTATGAATCACTTGGTACTTGCGAACCGTGCCTCATGGGCAAGATGACCAAAACGCCGTTCTCGTAACTATGGAGCGAGCAACTGATTTGTTGGAAATCATACATACCGATGTTTGTGGTCCAATGAATGTTGAGGCCTGTGGCGGGTATCGTTATTTTCTCACCTTCACAGATGATTTGAGCAGATATGGGTATATCTACTTAATGAAACACAAATCTGAAACATTTGAAAAGTTCAAAGAATTTCAGAGTGAAGTGGAAAATCATCGTAACAAGAAAATAAAGTTTCTACGATCTGATCGTGGAGGAGAATATTTGAGTTACGAGTTTGGTTTACATTTGAAACAATGTGGAATAGTTTGCAACTCACGCCACCCGGAACACCACAGAGAAATGGTGTGTCCGAACGTCGAATCGTACTTTACTAGATATGGTGCGATCTATGATGTCTATTTCGATTTACCGCTATCGCTTTGGGGTTATGCTTTAGAGACGGCCGCATTCACATTAAATAGGACACCGTCAAAATCCGTTGAGACGACGCCTTATGAACTGTGGTTTGGCAAGAAACCAAAGTTGTCGTTTCTTAAAGTTTGGGGCTGCGATGCTTATGTAAAGAAACTTCAACCAGATAAGCTCGAACCCAAATCGGAAAATGTGTCTTCATAGGATACCCAAAGGAGATGTTGGGTACACCTTCTATCACAGATCTGAAGGCAAGATTTTCGTTGCTAAATTCGGATCCTTTCTAGAGAAGGAGTTTCTCTCGAAAGAAGTGAGTGGGAGGAAAGTAGAACTTGATGAGATAATCAGATCTGCTCCCTTATTGGAAAGTAGTTCATCACAAGAAATGGTTCTGTGACAACTACACCAATTAGTGAAGAAACTAATGATGATGATCATGAAGCTTCAGATCAAGTTACTCTTGAACCTCGAGGTCAACCAGAGTAAAATACGCACTGAGTGGTACGGTAATCCTATTCGAAGTCATGTTACTTGACCATGGCGAACCTACAAACTATGAAGAAGCGATGGTGAGCCCAGATTCGCAAAATGGCTGGAAGCCATGAAATCTGAGATGGGATCCATGTATGAGAACAAAGTATGGACTTTGGTTGACTTGCCCGATGATCGGCAAGCCATTGAAAATAAATGGATCTTTAAGAAGAAGACTGACGCCGATGGTAATATAACTGTCTACAAAGCACGACTTGTTGCGAAAGGTTTTCGACAAGTTCAAGGGGTTGACTACGATGAGACTTCTCACCCGTAGCGATGCTTAAGTCTGTCCGAATCATGTTAGCAATTGCCACATTTTATAATTATGAAATTTGGCAAATGGATGTAAAACTGCATTCTTGAATGGATTTCTAGAAGAAGAGTTGTATATGATGCAACCAGAAGGTTTTGTCGATCCAAAGGGTACTAACAAAGTGTGCAAGCTCCAACGATCAATTTATGGTGCAGTGCAAGCCTCTCGGAGTTGGAATAAACGCTTTGATAGTGTGATCAAAGATATGGGTTTATCTGAGACTTTTGGAGAAGCCTGTATTTACAAGAAAGTGAGTGGGAGCTCAGAGCATTTCTAATATTATATGTGGACGACATATTATTAATTGGAAATGATATAGAATTCTGGATAGCATAAAAGGATACTTGAATAAAAGTTTTCAATGAAAGACCTCGGTGAAGCTGCTTACATATTGGGCATCAAGATCTATAGAGATAGATCAAGACGCTTAATTGGACTTTCACAAAGCACATACCTTGATAAAGTTTTGAAAAGTTCAAAATGGATCAGGCAAAGAAAGGTTTTTACCTGTATTATAAGGTGTAAGATTGAGTTAGACTCAATGCCCGACCACGGTGAAGATAGAGAGAAAATGAAAGATGTTCCTATGCTTCAGCCATAGGCTCTATCATGTATGCAATGCTGTGTACCAGACTGACGTATGCTTAGCTGTAAGCTTGGCAGGAAGGTACCAAAGTGATCCAGAATGGATCATCGGACAGCGGTCAAGAACATCTGAAATACGAAAAGGACTAAGGATATGTTTCTCGATATGGAGGTGACAAAGAGCTAGTCGTAAATGGTTACGCCGATGTAAGCTTTGACACCGATCCGGACGATTCTAAATCGCAAACCGGATACGTGTTTTTATTAAACGGTGGAGCTGTCGGTTGGTGCAGTTCTAAACAAAGCGTCGTGGCGGGATCTACATGTGAAGCGGAGTACATAGCTGCTTGAAGCAGCAAATGAAGGAGTCTGGATGAAAGAGTTCATTTCCGATCTAGGTGTCATACCTAGTGCATCGGGACCGATGAAGATCTTCCGTGACAATCTTGGTGCAATTGCCTTGGCAAAGGAATCCATATTTCACAAGAGGACCAAGCATATCAAGAGACGCTTCAATTCCATTCGGGACCAAGTCCAAGTGGGAGACATAGAGATTTGCAAAATACATACGGATCTGAATGTTGCGACCCGCTGACTAAGCCTCTTCCACGAGCAAAACATGATCAGCACCAAGACTCCATGGGTGTTAGGATCATTACTTTGTAATCTAGATTATTGACTCTAGTGCAAGTGGGAGCTGAAGGAAATATGCCCTAGAGGCAATAATAAAGTTATTATTTATTTCCTTATATCATGATAAATGTTTATTATTCATGCTAGAATTGTATTAACCGGAAACATAATACATGTGTGAATATATAGACAAACAGAGTGTCACTAGTATGCCTCTACTTGACTAGCTTGTTAATCAAAGATGGTTATGTTTCCTAACCATGAACAAGGAGTTGTTATTTGATTAACAAGGTCACATCATTAGTTGAATGATCTGATTGACATGACCCATTCCGTTAGCTTAACACTTGATCGCTTAGTATGTTAATGCTTTCTTCATGACCCATACATGTTCCTATAACTATGAGATTATGCAACTCCCTGTTTACGGAGGAACACTTTGGTACTACCAAACGTCACAACGAATCGGGTGATTATAAAGGAGTACTACAGGTGTCTCCAAAGGTACTTGTTGGGTTGGCGATTTGAGATTAGGTTTTGTCACTCCGATTGTCGGAGAGGTATCTCGAGCCTTCTCGGTAATACACATCACTTAAGCCTTGCAAGCATTACAACTAATGAGTTAGTTGTGAGATGATGTATTACGGAACGAGTAAAGAGACTTACCGTAACGAGATTGAACTAGGTATTGGATACCGACGATCGAATCTCGGGTAAGTAACATACCGATGACAAAGGAACAACGATGTCGTTATGCGGTTTGACCGATAAAGATCTTCGAGAATATGTAGGAACCAATATGGGCATCCAGGTTCCGCTATTGGTTATTGACTGAGAATGGTTCTAGGTCATGTCTACATAGTTCTCGAACCCGTAGGGTCCGCACGCTAACGCTTCGATGATAGTTCATTATGAGTTTATAAGTATTGATGCACGAAGGTTGTTCGAGTCCGGATGTGATCACGGACATGACGAGGAGTCTCAAATGGTCGAGACATAAAGATTGATATATTGAAGCCTACATTTGGACATCGGAAAGGTTCCGAGTGAAATCGAATTTACGGAGTACCGGAGGTTACCGAACCCCGGGAACTACATGGGCCCATAGTGGGCCTTGGAGGAAAGGAGAAGGGCAGCCCTAGGTGGCCGCCTCTTCCCTAGTCCTATTAGGACTAGGAAAGGTGGGCCGCCCCCTCTCTCTCTTCCCCTCCGAATCCTAATCCAACTAGGATTGGGGGAATCCTACTCCCGGAGGAGTAGGACTCCTTGCGCGCCTCCCCATGGGCCGCCACCTCCCCTTGGCTCCTTTATATCTGGGCAGGGGCACCCATGACACACAAGTTGATCTACGGATCTTTCCATAGCCGTGTCAGCGGTGCCCCTTCCACCATATTCCACTTGGTCATATCGTCATGAGCTTAGGCGAAGCCCTGCGCCGGAGAAGTCATATCGTCGCGGAGCTTAGGCGAAGTCCCGCGTCGGTGGAGCATCAACATCGCCACCACGCCGTCGTCTTGACGGAACTCATCCCCGACACTTTCTTTGGATCGAGTCCGGGATCGCCATCGAGCTGAACGTGTGCGTAACTTCGGAGGTGCCGACGCTCGGTGCTTGGATCGGTCGGATCGTGAAGACGCACGACTACATCAACAGCGTTGTTATAACGCTTCCGCTTTCGGTCTACGAGGGTACGTGGACGGACACTCTCCCCTCTCGTTGCTATGCCATCACCATGGTCTTGCGTGATCGTAGGAAATTTTTTGAAATTACTACGTTCCCCAACACTATAAATGCAACCAGGGGCATGTATGGACAAAGCATGACATGTAGAACAAAACATCCTTAGTGAACATCTCTAGATTATGCATAGAATGACTTGTAGAAGCAGGTTAACATAGCATCATGATATAGCAGATTCGCATAAGCAAAACAAAGAATGACAAGTACCCTAATTAACAAGCTTGATGCACTCACTACACAACTCACAAAAATACATGGCAAGCACCCCTGGAAAGATGGCATGGCATAGATCAAAAGACATGTAGAGCTCATGCTCATAGGATGCACACATCAAATGCAACAAAAATGACAAATCATCAAGTTATAACAGTTTCAGCAGATTAACATCATATAGCGCTCTTGCAACGAAGATTCAGGCATCAAGATGATCTCAAATGAACATGATGCAATGTAATGAAATGAAGTACTCGTC
Organism: Aegilops longissima; assembly: GCA_021605205.1. Lineage (NCBI taxonomy): Eukaryota > Viridiplantae > Streptophyta > Magnoliopsida > Poales > Poaceae > Aegilops > Aegilops longissima. Next base: position 371,986,792 of record CM038682.1, on the reverse strand, counting down.
GAGACGAACAATTTGACATATTACACACATAAAACGGAGCAGTATGCAACAAGCTAAGATGCGATGAACATGGCATGATAATATCACAGATCTGGGGACTTAGCAGATTTGGACCTCGGGGGAAAAGTGGACGACGGGATCCCGCGGGCCGTTTGGATGGTCGGGCGGGTGGATCTCATCCCACCCGCCGGATCCGGCGACGAGGCGGCCGGCGACGGCGGCCGGAGGGCGGGGCGGCACCGGAGGAGGCCGGGGGAAGGCCGGAGGGGCTCGGGACGGCCGGATCAGTCCGCCCGACCGGATCTGGCCGTGGCGGGCTTGGGGCGAAGCTCAGCGGCTCTCATGGCGCTGGGCACCGGGCGCGAAAGCGGGAGGCGCTGGCGCGCGGGACGAACGGGTAGGCGGTGAGGCGCGAGGGCATGGGCGGCCGGGCGACGAGGTCGCGAGGCGGCGGTGGGCCAGCCGGCGTGGCGGCGAGGCGCCGGGCGGCGTGGTCGCCGGGCGGGCAGCATGGCGGCGGCGGCGGGCTCGCGCGGCGGCGGCGCGGAATGGGCCTGCTGGCCCGGATGGCCTCCCGCCGGGCGGCGGGAGGGCGCGTGTGCCACGTGGCGTGGCGCTAGTGGCTGCGGGCGGCGGCGACGACGTGAAACGGCTCGCCCGGACGTGTCCGGCGAAGGAAGGAGGAGCGGCTAGGGTTTGGGGATCCGGAAATTGGGAGTGCACATATTTATAGGTAGAGGGAGCTAGGAGAGTCCAAATGGAGCACGGTTTCGCCGACACGATCGTGATCGAACGACCGAGAGCATGGAGGGAGGTTGCTGGGTTTTGGGCCACTTTGAAAGGGTGGGCTGCAAAGAGAAGGGGCTTTGCGGTTACCGGTTAACTGTTGAGTACCAAATGACCTCAAATGGCACGAAACTTGACAAAGCGGTTCTACGGTGCTATACCAAGGCCGCTAGCAAACCTCAGTCCATTCCGAGACCGTTTAACACCCTTTACGAAAAAGAGGTAAAAGGGGCGCCGGAGACATAGGAGTGCCGGATTGCAAAACGGACAACGGGGAAAATGCTCGGATGCATGAGACGAACACGTATGCAAAATGAAATGCACATGATGACATGATATGAAATGCAGATGATGACATGGAAAAATGCAACACGCGAGCACATGACATGGCAACGACGGCGAATAACTGGCAGACACCTGGCGCATCGAATCTGGGGCGTTACAACACTCCTCCACTAACAAGAGATCTCGTCCCGAGATCTTAGGACCGAGACGGAAGGGAAAAAGGGATGAGGTGGAACAAGAACTCAAGAGAAGAAGCAAAGAATCGAGAGCACGCGAGAAGAAGAGAGAAACGACGAGAATGACGAGAATCGAAAGCTCAGGGAATCAGATAGACTATGAAAGCACTCCGGTTAGAACAAGATAGAAAAAAGAATAACAAGGACGGAATTTCGGTAGCACTTCGGCTGAAAAGGACGGAATAGAACACGAGCTTGAGAGGATGGAATGAAACTTGATGAACTCTTGAAGAATGAATTAAATCATGAAGAACCACCATGAAGAACTCCGGTAAACAAAAGATGATGAGATAGAAATGAAGGATGAAAAGAAATAAGATAAAAGCCTTGCGATGATCCAGATGGAGGTTCCCATGAAATGGCCAGGGAAATTTGAACTCCGGAAAAGAAAAGATGAAAAGACTTGGAACTAGAATTTATTCATTAAGAACAAACTCCGAAGGAAAGGATTACTCACTTGGATGAAATAAGAATAAGATTTATTGTATGCTTATCCTTCATCAAATTAAATTGATGACAAGCAATGGATTTTTCATACTACTTATTCTTCTTGAAGAAGAATTGAGAAGTGACATATCGCAAACTTGAGAAGGTCTTCATGAACCACTGGTAGGATTCGAAAGAACGAATGAATTAAAGTGATAATCAAGGAAAAAGAATCTTGAGCGAACCACCGTAAGAAATGATAATGAACGAAGAAAAGAGAAAGAATCGCTGGGAAGAATTAGAAAAGCACGAAGATACTTGAGGGAATTTAGAGAAAAGAGATCGAAGAGATCGCAAACTGATTAACGAATGCTTGAACGCAGCACCGTAAGAATATTGAGACGAACGAAAGGGCACGGATATAGAATAATTGGAGAACGACTTTGAAAACTTGGAACGAAGAAATCTTCTGAAAAGATGGCCTCCGGATGATTGAGACGGAAAGTAACTCCTGAAATACTCCGGATGGATGAAAAGAATTTGCATGACTGGAAACAATTAGATAGGATAACATCGAGCTAGCACCATGAATCTCCGGGGGAACAGACAAGATTTAAGAGAAACTCTACTTCGGTCTTCAAGGACGACGATAAACACCACCAAAATTGTTGAGATACTCCGGTAGAATGAAAAGCGAAGAGGTTGAGCCAATAATGAAAATAATTTGAAAGAGATCTTGGGAAGGCGTCGGTGATGAAATTCATTCTTACGTCAAACTTCAAAAGAACTTTAGAATAACTCCGAATAATTAGAAGAGTCGGGTAAGATCCTCGAAAAGACACGTGGGTTAGGGCCCATCAAGAGATAACACCGTTGGAAAGGATTGTTGAGCAGATAGATGAAGCACGGAACAATTGAAATATTTAAATGAGGTGACAACCTCGAATTAATTGGAACACGATTTAATCTCCGAGATGTCTTCGAACTCCGAATGATAAACTGGCGAGAGGCGAACGAGAAAAGAGAACACTTCAAAGGAAAAGAATATGATTAACCGAAAAACTTGATTTGAGTGCACGGAAAAAGAAAGGGATGAAGAATCTCAAACAAAAGAGAATTCACCGTTGAAATGATTGAGGAAGATCAAGAGGCTCGCATTGAATGAAATTGATGGTGAAAAAGACTCAGCTCGGGAATAAGAGGGTGGGAGGAGGAAAACAAAGGCAACTTGGAAGGGGAAACGCAGCGAATATCTTGAAGAGAAAACACCGATTGAAATCATTAAGGAAAAGAAGCAAAGACTTCGCACGAGTAGGATGGATACTGACACGTACTCCGTTCCGAGAGGAAGGAGGCGGTGGGAAAAACAAGGACAACTTCGGACAAGAAAAACAACGACGTCGGAGGAAGAACTGAGGATTGAACTTGGCAAAGATGAAGATGGTCGAGTCGACTTGACGAGAAATGCACCGGACAAAAGAGGATGGACAACTCACGACACTAACCACGTGATCCTAAAGAAAAATTTGAACGGGAAGAGGAGTAATTCAAAACACCTACGTCAAGATTCCTCACCGGAGCGACGAAGGGGCTGAGGAGTAAAAAGAATTCCTACTCTCCGATATAACTAGACTCCGAAAAGTTTTCTTCTAGACTCAACAACGGCCAAACTACACGATCAATCAAGGGGCTCCTAGGGTCGGTCGAGGCTCTGATACCAACTTGTCACGCCCAAGATGCGACCCTATCCTAAAGGAACTCGAAGGTCCCACCAAGGATAGAAGCGCATCTTGAAGAGGCTTTTGCAAGGTGGATATCATTACATCAACATTACAGAATAGATGGGGATACATACATAAGGCACAAATGCCACAAGAATACATCAACATCATATACAAGATCAACATCCGACTATGGATGACACATAAACGAAACTCAAACAATATCCACCTCGCTAGCCAGGCTGCCGACACCGAACCTATCCCCGATCAAGAAGAAGCGGAAGAAGAACTCCAAAACAATCAACATCGCTCTCGCGTCAAGATCATCGCACAACATGTACCTGCAACTGTTGGTGTAGTAATGTGTGAGCCACGAGGACTCATCAATCCCATTACCATGGGTATCAAGACTAGCAAAGCTTAAAGGGAATGGAAGGGGGGTAAAGTGGTGAGGTTGCAGCAGCGACTAAGCATATATGGTGGCTAACATACGCAAATAAGAGCGAGAAGAGAGCAAGCGGAACGGTCGTTAACTAGTAATGATCAAGAAGTGATCCTGAACTCCTACTTACGTCAGACATAACCCAGAAACCGTGTTCTCCTCTCGATCAACCCCGAAAAGAGACACTCACGGTTATGCACACGGTTGGTGTATTTTAGAAGAGTTTACTTCAAGTTTACTACAACCGGATATTAACAAATTCCCATCTGCCACATAACCGCGGGCACGGCTCTCGAAAGTTTATACCCTGCAGGGGTGTCCCAACTTAGCCCATGATAAGCTCTCGCGATCAACGAAGGATATTCCTTCTCCCCGGGAAGACCCGATCAGTCTCGGAATCCCGGCTACAAGACATTTCGACAGTAATAAAACAAGCCCAGCAAGACCGCCCGATGCACCGAAAATCCCGATAGGAGCTGCACATATCTTGTTCTCAGGGCAACACCGAATGAACACTACGTACGACAACCGACGATACCCCAAGTTGCCTAGGGGCGGCACCGCAAGTGGCTCTGGTTTGGACCAACACTTAGACAAGCATTGGCCCGGGGGGCTGAATAAAGATGACCCTTGGGTTAATTACTCCCAAGGGAAAGTAGGTGGTGGTGAGGCAAATGGTAAAACCAGTGTTGGGCCTTCTTTGGAGAGTCTTATTCAAAGCGAACTGTCAAGGGGGTCCCATAAATCACCCGACCGCGTTAGGGACGCAAAATCCGGAACATAATACCGATATGACGGGAACTAGGGCGGCAAGAGTGGAACAAAACACCAGGCATAAGGCCGAGCCTTCCACCCTTTACCAAGTATATAGATGCATTAATAATATAAGAGATATTGTGATATCCCAACCAAAATCATGTCCACCATGGAGAAATCTTCAACTTCACCTGCAACTAGCAACGCTATAAGAGGGGCTGAGCAAAAGCGGTAACATAGCCAAACAACGGTTTGCTAGGAAGGGTGAAAAAGGTCAGAGGTTCATGGCAATTTGGGAGGCTTGAGCAGCAAGTGATAGGTAGCGCAGCATAGCGAAAGAACGAAGCAACTAGCATAGCAATGATAGTAATGAGATCCAAGGTGACGGTCATCTTGCCTGAAATTCCGCAAGGAAGAAGAACGAGTCCATGAAGAAGATGAAGCCACGAAGACGAACCAAGCATAGACGAACGAATCCTCACGACCGCAACGAAACGGGAACTATCGAGAAGAAGCACACAACAAGGTAAACACACCACACATGAACATGACAAGATGCACAACAAACATGATGCATGACAAATCTAGATGAGGCTACTCATGGCAAGAGATGATGCAAACAAGAGCAACACATCAAAGCAAGTTTAAATGAGGCCGGGAACAACATATAACAATTCCGGTAAGTCCTCATATGCAAATTTCGAAATTGGTCCAGATCTGAATACTTTATGTTCAAGTTGTTAAACAGCAAGTTAAGGTGCACCACGATTATCTACACGAAATTCTAGTCAAGTTACATATAAAGTTCATTAAATTCGGAGCTACGGCCTAGAAGATATGAGCAAAACAAGATAAGCATGGCATTGATGCAAAATGCATGCAAACATCAAGCAAACACTCCCAAAACAAGGATGCAACATGATAATATGAAACTATAAGAAAAAACAAGCAAGTTTCATATAGAGCACACTCAAAACGGAGCAACGGTTCAACACATACACTCTATACAAGACATAACAACAAACTGTCCATAACAGCAAGTAGGCATATTGCAAGCATAAAAACACTGTGCTGCAGCATCTCAACGTGAAAACGAAAGGCATGGGCATGATGTACAGGTAAAGCATGACAAAACATGAACACTGAGCTATCTCCAGAAATCACTAGAACATGCTCAAACACACATGGCAAGATTGCAAATAATAACAGTTTCAGACTTATCAGGAAATAACATCAGGTTGCAATGTTTAGAGCTATCAAACAACATGTTACAGGAAATTATCATGGCAAACAAAGGCATTACATGAATATACTAATTGCATAGACCAAAAGTCCTTTACTGACCATGAGCCAAAAAGGATTAGAAAATATGATAGAACCCATGTAAACATGGCAAGTTATATTACAGATTCATACATGACAGGAACAACAATAAGTAGGCATGTTGGTGAGCTTGAACCACTCACCACAGAGCAATACATGGCATGGCAAGGAAACTCACAGTAAGAAGACATGTTTATGAAGCTAAGCATGGCAATAGTAAATTCATAGGGTGCATGGATCACTAACAACAAGCATGGCAGCAACTGAACTTAATGTTAACAGGCTGACAGCAACATTATATAGCAACTTTGGAGCAAGATTACAACAAGCTACAGCAGGCTATAAATGCAACCAGAGGAATGGATGGATAAATCATGACATGTAGAAAAAACATCCTTAGTGAACATATCCAGATTATGCATAGAATGACTTGTAGAAGCAGGTTAACATAGCATCATGATATAGCAGATTCAGACAAGCAAAACAGTAACAGCAAGTACCCTACTTAACAAGCTTGATGCACTCACTATACAACTCACAAAAATACATGGCAAGCACTCCTGGAAATATGGCATGGCATAGATCAAAACACATGTAGAGCTCATGCTCATAGGATGCACACATCAAATGCAACAAAAATGACAAATCATCAAGTTATAACAGTTTCAGCAGATTAACATCATATAGCACTCTTGCAACGAAGATTCAGGCATCAAGATGATCTCAAATGAACATGATGCAATGTAATGAAATGAAGTACTCGTCGAGACGAACAATTTTACATATTACACGCGCAAAACGGAGCAGTATGCAACAAGTTATGATGCGATGAACATGGCATGATAATATCACAGATCTGGGGACTTAGCAGATTTGGACCTCGGGGGAAAAGTGGACGACGGGATCCCGCGGGCCGTTTGGATGGTCGGGCGGGTGGATCTCACCCCACCCGCAGGATCCGCGACGAGGCGGCGGCGACGGCGGCCGAGGGCGGGCGCCACCGAGGAGGCCGGGAAGGCGGAGGGCTCGGGGCGGCCGGATCGGTCCGCCCGACCAGATCTGGCCGAGGCGGGCTCGGGCGAAGCTCAGCGGGCTCGCGGCGCTGGGCACCCGGGCGCGAAGGGAGGCGCTGGCGGCGGGACGAACGGGCTGGCGGCGAAGCGCGAGGGCGCGGGCGGCCGGGCGACGAGGTCGCGAGGCGGCGGCAAGCATGGCGCGGGCGGCGAGGCGGCCGGGCGGTGGTCGCGGCGAGGCAGCGGCGGCGGCGGCCGGCTGGCGGCGCGCGGGCGCGGAGCGGGCCTGCTGGGCCCCGGATGGGCTCGCGCAGGCGGGCGGCGTGAGGGCGCTGGTGCCACGTGTCGCGGGCGCCAAGGGCTGCGGGCGGCGGCGACGGACGTGTACGGCTCGCCCGTACGTGTCCGGCGGCGGAGGAGGAGCGGGTTAGGGTTTGGGGATCCGGAAATTCGGGGGAGTGCACATATTTATAGGTAGAGGGAGCTAGGAGAGTTCAAATGGAGCACGGTTTTCGCCCACACGATCGTGATCGAACGACCGAGGGCATGGAGGGGAGTTTGCTGGGTTTTGGGCCACTTTGAAAGGGGTGTTGGGCTGCAAAGAGAAGGGGGCTTTTGCGGTTACCCGGTTAACCGTTGGAGTACCAAACGACCTCCAAATGGCACGAAACTTGACAGACGGTCTACCGGTGCTATACCAACGCCGCTTGGCAAACCTCAGTCCATTCCGAGACCGTTTAACACCCGCACACGAAAAGAGGTAAAAGGGGGCGCCGGGAGACATAGGAGTGCCGGATTGCAAAACGGACAACGTGGAAAATGCTCGGATGCATGAGACGAACACGTATGCAAAATGAAATGCACATGATGACATGATATGAAATGCAGATGATGACATGGAAAAATGCAACACGCAAGCACATGACATGGCAACGACGGCGAATAACTGGCGGACACCTGGCGCATCGAATCCGGGGCGTTACAACACTCCTCCACTAACAAGAGATCTCGTCCTGAGATCTTAGGACCGAGACGGAAGGGAAAAAGGGATGAGGTGAAACAAGAACTCAAGAGAAGAAGCAAAGAATCGAGAGCACACGAGAAGAAGAGAGAAACGATGATAATGACGAGAATCGAAAGCTCACGGAATCAGATAGACTATGAAAGCACTCCGGTTAGAACTAGATAGAAAAAAGAATAACAAGGACGGAATTTCGATAGCACTTCGGCTGAAAAGGACGGAATAGAACACGAGCTTGAGAGGATGGAATGAAACTTGATGAATTCTTGAAGAATGAATTAAATCATGAAGAACCACCATGAAGAACTCCGGTAAACAAAAGATGATGAGATAGAAATGAAGGATGAAAAGAAATAAGATAAAAGCCTTGCGATGATCCAGATGGAGGTTCCCACGAAATGGCCGGGGAAATTTGAACTCCGGAAAAGAAAAGATGAAAAGACTTGGAACTAGAATTTATTCATTAAGAACAAACTTCGAAGGAAAGGATTACTCACTTGGATGAAATAAGAATAAGATTTATTGTATGCTTATCCTTCATCAAATTAAATTGATGACAAGCAATGGATTTTTCATACTACTTATTCTTCTTGAAGAAGAATTGAGAAGTGACATATCGCAAACTTGAGAAGGTCTTCATGAACCACTGGTAGGATTCGAAAGAACGAATGAATTAAAGTGATAATCAAGGAAAAAGAATCTTGAGCGAACCACCGTAAGAAATGACAATGAACGAAGAAAAGAGAAAGAATCGCCGGGAAGAATTAGAAAAGCACGAAGATCCTTGAGGGAATTTAGAGAAAAGAGATCGAAGAGATCGCAAACTGATTAACGAATGCTTGAACGCAGCACCGGAAGAATATTGAGACGAACGAAAGGGCACGGATATAGAATAATTGGAGAGCGACTTCGAAAACTTGGAACGAAGAAATCTTCTGAAAAGATGGCCTCCGGATGATTGAGACGGAAAGTAACTCCTGAAATACTCCGGATGGATGAAAAGAATTTGCATGACTGGAAACAATTAGATAGGATAACATCGAGCTAGCACCATGAATCTCCGGGGGAACGGACAAGATTTAAGAGAAACTCTACTTCGGTCTTCAAGGACGACGATAAACACCACCAAAATTGTTGAGATACTCCGGTAGAATGAAAAGCGAAGAGGTTGAGCCAATAATGAAAATAATTTGAAAGAGATCTTGGGAAGGCGTCTGACTGATGAAATTCATTCTTACGTCAAACTTCAAAAAGAACTTTAGAATAACTCCGGAATAATTAGAAGAGTCAGGTAAGATCCTGGGAAAAGACCTGTGGGTTAGGGCCCACTGAAGAGATAACACCGTTGGAAAGGATTGTTGAACAGATAGATGAAGCACCGGAACAATTGAAATATTTAAATGAGGTGACAACCTCGAATTAATTGGAACACGATTTAATCTCCGAGATGTCTTCGAACTCGGAATGATAAACTGGCGAGAGGCTAACAAGAAAAGAGAACACTTCAAAGGAAAAGAATATGATTAACCCGAAAAACTTGATTTGAGTGCACCGGAAAAAGAAAGGGATGAAGAATCTCAAACAAAAGAGAATTCACCGGTTGAAATGATTGAGGGAAGATCAAGAGGCTCCGTCTGAATGAAATTGATGGTCGAAAAAGACTCAGAGCTCTGGGAATAAGAGGGTGGGAGGGAGGGAAAAACAAAGGCAACTTGGACGGGGAAACGCAGCGAATATCTTGAAGAGAAAAACACCGATTGAAATCATTAAGGAAAAGAAGCAAAGACTTCGCACGAGTAGGATGGATACTGACACGGACTCCGGTTCGAGAGGAAGGGAGGGCGGTGGGGAAAACAAGGACAACTTCGTACAAGGAAAAACAACGACGTCGGAGGAAGAACTGAGGATTGAACTTGGCAAAGATGAAGATGGTCGAGTCGACTTGACGAGAAATGCACCGGACAAAAGAGGATGGACAACTCACGACACTAACCACGTGATCCTAAAGAAAAATTTGAACGGGAAGAGGAGTAATTCAAAACACCTACGTCAAGATTCCTCACCAGAGCGACGAAGGGGCTGAGGAGTAAAAAGAATTCCTACTCTCCGATATAACTAGACTCCGAAAAGTTTTCTTCTAGACTCAACAACGGCCAAACTACACGATCAATCAAGGGGCTCCTAGGGTCGGTCGAGGCTCTGATACCAACTTGTCACGCCCAAGATGCGACCCTATCCTAAAGGAACTCGAAGGTCCCACCAAGGATAGAAGCGCATCTTGAAGACGCTTTTGCAAGGTGGATATCATTACATCAACATTACATAATAGATGGGGATACATACATAAGGCACAAATGCCACAAGAATACATCAACATCATATACAAGATCAACATCCGACTATGGATGACACATAAACAGAAACTCAAACAATATCCACCCTGCTAGCCCAGGCTGCCGACCTGGAACCTATCCCCTGATCGAAGAAGAAGCAGAAGAAGAACTCCAAAACAATCAACATCGCTCTCGCGTCAAGATCATCGCACAACCTGTACCTGCAACTGTTGGTGTAGTAATGTGTGAGCCACGAGGACTCAGCAATCCCATTACCATGGGTATCAAGACTAGCAAAGCTTAAAGGGAATGGAAGCGGGGTAAAGTGGTGAGGTTGCAGCAGCGACTAAGCATATATGGTGGCTAACATACGCAAATAAGAGCGAGAAGAGAGCAAGCGGAACGGTCGTCAACTAGTAATGATCAAGAAGTGATCCTGAACTCCTACTTACGTCAGACATAACCCAGAAACCGTGTTCTCCTCTCGATCAACCCCGAAAAGAGACACTCACGGTTACTCACACACTTGGTGTATTTTAGAAGAGTTTACTTCAAGTTTACTACAACCGGATATTAACAAATTCCCATCTGCCACATAACCGCGGGCACGGCTCTCGAAAGTTTATACCCTGCAGGGGTGTCCCAACTTAGCCCATGATAAGCTCTCGCGATCAACGAAGGATATTCCTTCTCCCCGGGAAGACCCGATCAGTCTCGGAATCCCGGCTACAAGACATTTCGACAAGAATAAAACAAGCCCAAGAAGACCGCCCGATGCGCGAAAATCCCGATAGGAGCTGCACATATCTCGTTCTCGTGGCAACACCGGATGAACACTACGTGACGGCAACCGACGATACCCCAAGTTGCCTAGGGCGGCACCGCAGGGGCTCTGGTTTGGACCAACACTTAGACAAGCATTGGCCCGGGGCTGAATAAAGATGACCCTTGGGTTAATTACTCCCAAGGGAAAGTAGGTGGTGGTGAGGCAAATGGTAAAACCAATGTTGGGCCTTCTTTGGAGGAGTCTTATTCAAAGCGAACTGTCAAGGGGTCCCATAAATCACCCGACCGCGTTAGGGACGCAAAATTCGGGAACATAATACCGATATGACAGAAACTAGGGCGGCAAGAGTGGAACAAAACACCAGGCATAAGGCCGAGCCTTCCACCCTTTACCAAGTATATAGATGCATTAATAATATAAGAGATATTATGATATCCCAACCAAAATCATGTCCACCATGGAGAAATCTTCAACTTCACCTGCAACTAGCAACGCTATAAGAGGGGCTGAGCAAAAGCGGTAACATAGCCAAACAACGGTTTGCTAGGAAGGGTGAAAAGGTCGAGGTTCATGGCAATTTGGGAGGCTTGAGCAGCAAGTGATAGGTAGCGCAGCATAGCGAAAGAACGAAGCAACTAGCATAGCAATGATAGTAATGAGATCCAAGGTGACGGTCATCTTGCCTGAAATTCCGCAAGGAAGAAGAACGAGTCCATGAAGAAGATGAAGCCACGAAGACGAACCAAGCATAGACGAACGAATCCTCACGACCGCAACGAAACGGGAACTATCGAGAAGAAGCACACAACAAGGTAAACACACCACACATGAACATGACAAGATGCACAACAAACATGATGCATGAAAAATCTAGATGAGGCTACTCATGGCAAGAGATGATGCAAACAAGAGCAACACATCAAAGCAAGTTTAAATGAGGCCGGGAACAACATATAACAATTCCGGTAAGTCCTCATATGCAAATTTCGAAATTGGTCCAGATCTGAATACTTTTTGTTCAAGTTGTTAAACAGCAAGTTAAGGTGCACCACGATGATCTACACGAAATTCTAGTCAAGTTACATATAAAGTTCATTAAATTCGGAGCTACGGCCTAGAAGATATGAGCAAAACAAGATAAGCATGACATTGATGCAAAATGCATGCAAACATCAAGCAAACACTCCCAAAACAAGGATGCAACATGATAATATGAAACTATAAGCAAAAACAATCAAGTTTCATATCAAGCACACTCAAAACGGAGCAACGGTTCAACACATACACTCTATACAAGACATAACAACAAACTGTCCATAACAGCAAGTAGGCATATTGCAAGCATAAAAACACTATGCTACAGCATCTCAACGTGAAAACAAAAGGCATGGGCATGATGTACAGGTAAAGCATGACAAAACATGAACACTGAGCTATCTCCAGAAATCACTAGAACATGCTCAAACACACATGGCAAGATTGCAAATAATAACAGTTTCAGACTTATCAGGAAATAACATCAGGTTGCAATGTTTAGAGCTATCAAACAACATGTTACAGGAAATTATCATGGCAAACAAAGGTATTACATGAATCTACTAATTGCATAGACCAAAAGTCCTTTACTGACCTTGAGCCAAAAAGGATCACAAAATATGATAGCACCCATGTAAACATGGCAAGTTATATTACAGATTCATACATGGCAGGAACAACAATAAGTAGGCATGTTGGTGAGCTTGAACCACTCACCACAGAGCAATACATGGCATGGCAAGGCAACTCACAGTAGGAAGGCATGTTTATGAAGCTAAGCATGGCAAGAGTAAATTCATAGGGTGCATGGATCACTAACAACAAGCATGGCAACAACTGAACTTAATGTTAACAGGCTGACAGCAACATTATATAGCAACTTTGGAGCAAGATTACAACAAGCTACAGCAGGCTATAAATGCAACCAGGGGCATGGATGGATAAAGCATGACATGTAGAACAAAACATCCTTAGTGAACATCTCCAGATTATGCATAGAATGAGTTGTAGAAGCAGGTTAACATAGCATCATGATATAGCAGATTCAGACAAGCAAAACAGTAACAGCAAGTACCCTAATTAACAAGCTTGATGCACTCACTATACAACTCACAAAAATACATGGCAAGCACCCCTGGAAAGATTGCATGTCATAAATCAAAAGACATGTAGAGCTCATGCTCATAGGATGCACACATCAAATGCAACAAAAATGACAAATCATCAAGTTATAACAGTTTCAGCAGATTAACATCATATAGCACTCTTGCAACGAAGATTCAGGCATCAATATGATCTCAAAGGAACATGATGCAATGGAATGAAATGAAGTACTCGTCGAGGCGAACAATTTGACATATTACACGCGCAAAACGGAGCAATATGCAACAAGTTATGATGCGATGAACATGGCATGATAATATCATAGATCTGGGGACTTAGCAGATTTGGACCTCGGGGGAAAAGTGGACGACGGGATCCCGCGGGCCGTTTGGATGGTCGGGCGGGTGGATCTCATCCCACCCGCCGGAGCCGGGCGACGAGGCGGCCGGGCGACGGCGGCCGGAGGGCGGGCGGCACCGGAGGAGGCCGGGAAGGCCGGAGGGCTCGGGCCGGCCGGATCCGGTCCGGCCAGACCGGATCTGCTGGCGGGGTTCTGGCGAAGCCAGCGGGCTCGGCGGCGCTGGGCACCGGGCGCGAAAGGGAGGCGCTGGCGGCGGGGACGAACGGGTTGGCGGGCGAAGCGCGAGGGCGCTGGGCGGCGGGCGACGAGGTCGCGAGGCGGCGGCGGGCAGGCCGGGCGCTGGCGGCGAGGCGGCCGGCGGTGGTCGCCGGGCGGGTGCGGCATGGGCGGGCGGCTGGGCTGGGCGGCGGCGCGAACGGCGGCGGCGGCGGCGCGAGGCCCGCTGCTGGCCCCGGATGGGCTTTCGCGGCCATGGGCGGCGGGGGCGCGGTGCCACGGTCGCGCACTGTGGGCTGCTTGGCGGCGACGGACGTGTCCGGGCGGAGGAGGAGCGGTTAGGGTTTGGGGTCCGGAAATTGGGAGTGCACATATTTATAGGTAGAGGGAGCTAGGAGAGTCCAAATGGAGCACGGTTTTTACCACACGATCGTGATCGAACGACCGAGAGCATGGAGGGAGTTTGCTGGGTTTTGGGCCACTTTGAAAGGGTGTTGGGCTGCAAAGAGAAGGGGCTTTTGCGGTTACCCGTTAACCGTTGGAGTACCAAACGACCTCCAAATGGCACGAAACTTGACAGGCGGTCTACCGGTGCTATACCAACGCCGCTTGGCAAACCTCAGTTCATTCCGAGACCGTTTAACAACCGCACATGAAAAGAGGTAAAAGGGGGCGCCGGGAGACATAGGAGTGCTGGATTGCAAAACGGACAATGGGGAAAATGCTCGGATGCATGAGATGAACACGTATGCAAAATGAAATGCACATGATGACATGATATGAAATGCAGATGATGACATGGAAAAATGCAACACGCGAGCACATGACATGGCAACGACGGCGAATAACTGGCGGACACCTGGCGCATCGAATCCGGGGCGTTACACCATTAGTGCCTCCACTCAGGTGAAGGATAAGCTGGAGGAGAAGGTCACACAGCTGATTGACAAGAAGAACGCTTTGGAAGCACACATCAAAGAGGTTTGAGAGGAATTCAGTGGGAAGCTCGCTGGTAAGTTCTCCTTTGACCGAGTGAAATCCATATATCTCCAAAAATTTCTCAATCACCCACTCACGAAATGTTTTCCTTGAAACAGAGCACTGCTACAATAAGGAACTGGAGCTGGAGAGGCTTGAGAGGGATCTGGATCGTTCCAAGTCACTCGTCGCCGATAATGCAGCCCTTGCCATCCTCTGGCTTGAAGACCGTTTGGAGAATGCGTTAGGCTATATAACTCGGACAAGGGGTACTGCGGGTCGGATCGATGAGGAGTTGCAGTCGGGTTTGGAGACTCAGAAGGATCTGGAGGCGGTGCTGACGCGGCTGAACAAAGTCCCCGCTCGGGTAAAGGCTTGGAAGAAGTCTGCCGCTCGGAGCGGTGCTGATGTGGCGCTGTCACTCATCTGTGTTCATTGCAAGAACATGGACAAGGAGGAGCTGAAGAGCCTCTGAGTGATGAACAAGAAGAACCTCAAGTTTGAGGATTTCATGGAGACCTTTGCTGAAGCCGCCACTCGCATAGCCGACAGGATCTACCTGGAGACCTTCGTCGACCCAGCTAGCCCTCCGCCCGAGTCTTAAAACACTTGGTTGAATTTGCCCTGGAATGTCGGGTGGTTGATGTAATGAACCACTTCATCGAGCTTGGGGCTCGTTTTACTTTTGAAACATTCATACAGATTGAATCTTTGGTTTGAAGCTTTTTTAAGTCTGTAGTTGCTTCTTGTGTTTTGTTTGCCTCAAGCGAAAGCTGATTCGCAGCTAAGCCCCTGAGTGTGGAGTAGATCCTCACTCGGGTTGGTTCTTAGACTTAGGTGAAAGCTGGTTCGTAGCTAAGCCCCCGAGTGTGGAGCAGATCCTCACTCGGATTGTTTCTTCAACTTAGGCGAAAGCTGGTTCGCAACTAAGCCCCCGAGCGTGCAGTAGATCCTCGCTCAGATTTTTTTAACTTAGGCGAAAACGGGTTCGCAGCTAAGCCCCCGAGTGTGGAGCAGATCCCACTCGGATTATATTTTTAACTTAGGCAAAAGCTGGTTCACATTTAAGCCCCTGAGTGTGGAGCAGATCCTCACTCGGATTGTTTTTAGACTTAGGCAAAAGCTGGTTCACAGCTAAGCCCCCGAGTGTGGAGCATATCCTACTCAGATTATATTTTTAACTTAGGCAAAATCTAGTTTGCAGCTAAGTTTTCTCCTCTGCACCCACTGGAGGTGTGTTAGTTTCCGAATGCAGTTAACATTGTGTAATGAGATGCGACCGTAGGTCGAACTAGACAATATATGGGAATAACAACACTTTTATTCATCTAAGTTCATTCGGACTAGCTATTACAAAGGAGAAATTTTTATTCTAAGTGTAAAATTGTTGGGGAACACAGTAATTTCAAAAAAAATCCTACGCACACGCAAGATCTATCTAGGTGATGCATAGCAACAAGAGGGGAGAGTGTTGTCCACGTACCCTCATAGACCGAAAGCGGAAGCATTTAGTACGCGGTTGATGTAGTCGAACGTCTTCGTGATCCAACCGATGCAAGTACCGAACGCACGGCACCTCCGCGATCTGCACATGTTCAGCTCGGTGACGTCCCTCGTACTCTTGATCCAGCTGAGGCCAAGGGAGAGTTTCGTCAGCACGACGACATGGTGACGCTGATGCTGAAGCTACCGGCGCGGGGGTTCACCTAAGCACTGCAACGATATGACCGAGGTGGAAATCTGTGGAGGGGGGCACCGCACACGGCTAAGACAACTGTCAACTTGTGTGTCTATGGGTGCCCCCTGGCCACGTATATAAATGAGCAAGGGGAGGGGGCCGACGGCCTCATAGGGTGCGCCCCAAGGGGGGAATCCTACTCCTACTGGGAGTCGGTTCCCCCTTTCCTAGTCCAACTAGGCGGGGAAGGAAAGAGGAGGAGGGGAGAAGGAAAGAGGGGGCCGGCCCCCCAAGCCCTAAACCAATTCGGTTTGGGCCTGGGGGCGCGCCCCTGCTACCTCTTGAGCACTGCGTTGGTTTTCCCTTGAAGAGGAAAGGGTGATGCAGTAAACTAGCGTAAGTATTTCCCTCAGTTTTTGAAAACCAAGGTATCAATCCAGTAGGAGGCCACGCTCAAGTCCCACACACCTACACAAACAAATAAGAACCTTGCAACCAACGCGATAAAGGGGTTGTCAATCCCTTCACGACCACTTGCAAAAATGAGATCTGATAGAGATGATAAGATAATATTTTTGGTATTTTTATGATAAAGACTAAAAGTAAAAAAGCAAAGTAAACGGCAAAAGAAATAGCTTGTTGACTGGAGATTAATATGATGGAAAATAGACCCGGGGGCCATAGGTTTCAGTAGTGGCTTCTCTCAAGATAACATAAGTATTACGGTGGGTAAACAAATTACTGTCGAGCAATTGATAGAATTGAGCATAGTTATGAGAATATCTAGGTATGATCATGTATATAGGCATCACGTTCGTGACAAGTAGACTGACTCCTGTCTGCATTTACTACTACTAGTTGACCAGTTGCGCCAAATGGCGTAGAGACCCGCTAAAGCCATGTTATAGATGAAAATAGTTTCATTTTGCAAGAATATATTCAATACTGGTAGTAGAAAGCACATGTGTTAAATCATGCTATATTGAGAATATGCTTATCACACCAAGAAATCTGAGTATGAAAATCAAACCATATTTGTATAACATGTATAGACCAGTTAAGGAAGCTTTTTTTAGTTCAAAATATGGTTATCACGCTGAGAAATTTGAGTTCGAAAAGAAAATTTTATATAAGAATATTAAATGGCAGATTTACCCATGGCAACATGTGGTGCTTAATGTTAATTACAAATCCGTAGGTTGTCCGTTTGGGCATCTTTCTCATTTTCTAAGTTTTGGGATTGCAATAATACTGGTATGTTTTCCTCTGCCTCATCAATCCCCGTCATCGGGATGTGCGGAGGCAGCTCTATGCATGAGAAGGGCTTCCAAGTGGCGCGCTCTCTGGATGACCCGTTGCGCCAAATGCCACAAAGGCCCATTTAAAACCATGAGCACTTTGAAAATATTTGCATTTGTTAATAACTATAGGCTTGAGCAATTGCATTGGACACAAATTGTAACTACTTCTATAAAAAAGAATAGACTTGTCTTTCAAAATATATACTTGAGCATGCATAATTTGTTATGTTATTCAGGAACATGGAGGCACAAGTTTTTTTTAAAAATCAAACAAAGAATGAAATGTAAATAGTTGCTTAATGTAATTATGCAACAAATTAGAACATCAGTGGGTCAAATAACTAAACCTGCAATTAGAAAGTCCAAATAGCTTACGCTAAAAAGAAGGTAAGCATAGGCACCACAGTAAAAAAGAAGGTAAACATAGGTGACACAATAAAGACTGGTTTGATGAATTCTATCGCACACTTTGTGGTGTTTGATGAATAAAGCTACCCCTAAAAAGTGACACAATAAAATGTACTTAATACATGATGAACATTTCTTAGAAATAGTGGTCAATTACACCATATAATTTGGTTCTGTACAAAAGGAAGTTTCCTCTTTTGTGTATATATCCTAAACACCACGCCTTGCGATGAACTCTTTGTCTTTGTCCACAAATTTGGTTATTCCCCATCCTGGTCAAACATACACTAAGAATATACTCATGGGCATAGGAACAACATAAGTTAAAACAATCTGGTCAAACATACACTAAGAATATACTCATGGGCATTATCGACAGATTAAACCAAACTTATAGTGCAGCAGGTTCTCTGTAAAGTCAAGTTACCATGCGGTTTTGACGAACCAATGGAGAAAATCCGATACACTGGCGCAAGAATTAACCTGAGAAGGTCGTTCTTCAACCTGACTCCTAGCAGAAGATGATGCATCTAAGTGAAGCTTCCTGGAGATTTTTTATATGTCCCTTGCTCTCTACTACAACAGATAGTTGGAATGGCATATAAGATAAGTGTGAGGTACTGACAGAAGCTCACTCTCAAAAGGCACATTCAGTATGTGTATGTAATGATCTAGATGCGTTATTAATTAAGTAACCTGAATAAGTTGTTGCATATTTCTTCTAGGGACAACTGTTTACATATTTCTTCTATATCCATTGCTCTCTGATGTAACGATTAGAATGGCAAACAAAGTAATTCTTAGGCATTGATATTACTGACTTGTTCGCAGGCTTATACTAAAATCAAGAGCATAAAGGTAATATGTTATAGCATATATCTGTACTGTAAGTAACAAAAGAGTAGTCTCTTTCCTTTTTTCAACATAACAGTCTACTTATCTGATGCACTTGGACTAACAGGAACATAAGAAAACACCAATGACTAATCATTTGGAAGGCAGCATGGCTGAGTCCTACACATGGCTAGTCAAGCCCTCTTGCCAAGCTGGAAAGTTTCTTACAAATGCGGAAATATCCATAATATTGCATCTCTCCTATTCTACTCAAATAATATTTTGTATATATCAGAGGTTTCAAAAGCTAGGTACCAGTTAACTCCTATTGCGTCTGTTTGTATATATATCATTGGTCTGTTTTATTCTAGAGCATTACTAACCAAATAAAGATCAAAATTTTGAAGTAAATTCTATGCCTAGAAACCAAATAATAACTACAGTGAAAATATTGATGAATTACTACAACTATTCAGACCATTTTACACTACTTTAGTATGAGACTGTAATCAAGAATAATGAATGTAGGTGATCTGATATCTTGTTCGAACAATAAAATAAATAAGGAAAAACAGGTAATGGATTTGACCAACAGAACCAAATACTTCTAGATCTGTACAAACTTCTAAAGAATTGATCAAATCTTAAAAGTTAGAGAGGCTAAGCGGATAGAGTAATGATATGTTACAGGAATAAGCAAGCATGTCCGCTGACCATACATAGTAGCTGATTAGCGATGATGCACTCAATGCGAACCGGTGTTTCCATGCCTATCACGATAAAGGTATTCTTTTCTGCAAGGATAAACATGGAAGTGGAGTGATCAAGCACACCGAAAAGAGTTTTCATGACTTAAAAATAATAAACAAAATATGGAAATAAGTGTTTTGAAACATAGAATTTCGGAGCTGCACAAAAGATGCAGCTGAAGAGGAGGACACCCCTAAATGAAAACATCGAGCTAAAAAATTAAGCTAGCAAACCAGTCTGACCGTAACAAAATTGACAAAAAAAATCCCCACTATATGAACATCACAATCTGTGGGCATTAACTAAACACAAATTAAACCTAAAAGAAGGAAGTCAAATGATAAATCTTCTACAACATTAACACATGGGTGATAACATCAAGAAAACAATGATTGTGTTCACACGAGAGAAATATCACCTTGTTCTTCTTCACCAAATTCTTCTGCTGGATTATTCCTCCTCTTATTTCTCAGATCGGCCGGCATCGAATCAGAGGATGGAGCGCCTAACAGAGCAGAGCAGGGAAAATCTTTAGGTCTAGTAAAACATTAGCCAAGCGAGTACACAAATTCTTGTCCATTACCTTGAGGAATATGAGATCCAAAAATAATACACTGTGATAAGGTGACCATTATGACAATGTCCATGGACCTGCAAGCACCATTGAGTACAATCACAGAAAAATAATCAAAAATACATAGAAGGAGCAGGGGGGATAGGAGGCAGAGCAGGGGGAGATGTGAAGCGAGGAGCAGGAAGAAGGAGCTCACGTGGGAAATTGCAACAAGAGAAGAGGTCGTTCGACAACGCATCCTCCATCCAATACATACAGAACAACAGGACATCATCACAGTAATATCTTTAATCTAAGAGAATAAATGAATAATACTGAAGAAATGAATGGAAGGAGAACATAACTATAAAGATTTTATTAATCGATGAGTAGCCTGGTTCACTTCCCAAATATAAATATGCAGAAATTGTGGGAGATGGACACCGATCAATTTGACATGTTGCGCTTTCTGCCAAACTAAGAGACACAACTAGCTAATGTATTTTTAGCTCCACTACACTAATCTAATTGTAAGCTGATCAAGCAGAACGAATAGACAATATAAACTATGCCAACATCATCATCCGCACACAAGCGGACAGCCCATGGTATATGCAGACACCTAAACCAGAGACAAAAGTATGCCTAGCGCCAGAAAACACACACATCAAAATTATACCAAGCAAAAGAAAGCACATACCATCACTTGCAGAGGCTAATCTGCACCCGAGCCCATATGCTCCCGCATGAACAGTAAAATCGAAAAAAAAGTAAAAAAAATCAAAAAATTCCAATTTTTTTAGAGAAACATTGACAAAAATTCTAAGTGCCTGCAAAAATTCGTCATGAAATCACATTCCTAGAAGTCGTGGCAAAAAAACAAAACTAGTACTCTGAAAAAGATACTTTCAAACGCATTTTGAAGCACTGAATTTGTTTTTTTCGCCACGCCTTACAGGAATATGATTTCATGATGAATTTTTGCAGGCACTTAGAACTTTTGTCAATGTTTCTCTAAAAAAAAATTGGAATTTTTTGAATTTTTTTTGATTTTTTTTCAATTTTACTGTTCATGCAGGAGCATATGAGCTCGGGTGCAGAATGGACTTTTCGCAGCAGCATACGCAAAACTTATAAGAAATGCAAAGAAAGAAGCTAAGGAGGAGTGCATTACTAGAAGAAAGAAGCACAGCCAGGACGCCTCCTTGTACTGGTGCATGGTCGTGGATGCCACGCGCGCGCGTAGGGTAGCTCGTACACTTCTGGGCGCTCCTGTAGACCTCGGGGAGCTCGGGCACCTTGCGGAGCGGCACCTGCACCTCGTGGCGGAGCCGGTTGCGGACGCGGTAGGCGTAGAGCTTGTCGGGGATAGCGAGGTACTCGTGGCTCGAGTCGTGCGGGAAGACCCGGCACGCGATGGCCTCGCAGAGCAGCATCGCGCGGTCGTACGACGAGCGCAGTGACAGGAACCACTTGGCGGCAAACACGATCTTGGCGCGCAGGTGCTCCAAGTCCGACTTGAGCAGCCCGGCGAAGAGGTCGGTGATGCCGTCGTAGAGGTTGCGGAAGGCCTCGCCAGAGTCGTAGCGCGTGAGCACGGCCTGCACGTGCTCCTCCTCCTTCTCGCGCCGTGCCTTTCCGCCGACGCAGCACCGCTTGCTGCTCTTGCCCCCGGGGCCGCCGCGGCGACATCGTCCTGGTCCTTGCGCTCATCGCGGGGGCCGTGGAGGAAACGATAGAGGATCTCGGGGAGGTCCTTGAGGCACCGAACACAGCAAAGCCGGCGAGGTTGGCGGCGAGCGTGTGCGGGTGGATGGCGTGCATCCAGAGAGCGGCGACGTAGAAGCCCTCCCTCTCTCCTTTCCTCTCTCTATCTCTCTCTCCCTCTCATCTTCTTTCCTTATCTCTCCCTCTCATCCTCTCTCTCTCTCCCGCACATCTAATCAAGCGCCGCCGCCGCTGCCATCACCCTTTGCCTGCAGGTCGCCGCGGCTGGCAGGGAAGCTTGCCTCGATGCCTGCACCTCGGTCGCACGGGATCCGATATGAGGAGGTTTGGGCGCGATTAACGCGGGAGGATGCACGAGCATGGAGGCGGCTAGGTCGATGGAGATGTGGGAGGTGGGCTCGCGAGATATTTTGCATGTCCATCTCCTCTCTCCAACCGCAGACGGAGGTGAGGCACACAGGACGCGCACACACGATGCATCGGTCAGCCACGGGTCCACGCGAACATGCCCAACCAACCCGGCGCAGTCCGCACAACCAACCACCATGGCCCTGTTTTGGATACTCTTTTTTTAGGGAACCTGTTTTGGATACTCTAACTCAGTTAGAGGTTAGAGTTAGATTCTAACCCTGAACTAACCCTAAACTAACTCCAACAAAGAGATGTTTGGATGGCAGGGTTAGATTGACAATAAATATTCTTTCTCAATCATTTGGCTACTTTGGACCCTATTTCCTGGCGGATTTGGTGTGGCCAGCTCTTATGTGGCCTCCTCCCACTCACAATTGACATAAACAAATGATCTTTACAAATCAAGGGTCCGGAATTCTGCTCTCTCGAATGAAATTATGAAGAGCCATACAAGCAACAATAATTCTAGTTTGCTTTGTACAATACGGCTGCGAACCCCACATATCGAAGCCGTCTCCGTCCATCGCGGGTGCTCTGCTCCAAGCTATACTACCTGCACCAGAAGAGAAGATTCAGTAGCGCATCCAGAAAATGAAATTGTACCAAAATATTATTTAATGATGAAGTATTGAGTTAATCACACTATATAGATCAGCTCTTCGTTTCTTAATGCTCTAAATTTGCACAAGAACATCTACAACAAAAGAGGAGGCTGAACAGGGTGTTCTGATTCAGTTAATGTTCTTCACATAACTCTCTTTATTATGTAAAATGCATCGATGGTTTTCTTTTAACCATCAACGCCCGTTCTGTTAACAAAAAATAATACAAAATCTAGCTATTACCAAATCAGAAGTTCTGCCTACAAATTAGCATGCAAGAATCTGGAACAGCAAGAAATTTCCTATGGAGAGAAGGAGGGCAGACTACTCTTGCTGACTTGCTCATGCATGCACCAGCCACATGGCAGACATCCATTGCTCTTGCTCATGCATGCACCAGCCACATGTGCATAGCCACCGCCTAGTCCTTAATCACCGGCCACTCACTCCACCCAAGCCCCTGTGTTCGGCTCCAACAGATCCAGCCGCCCCGCCGGCTCAAATCCCAGCCACGAGCTGTTGCTAGCTAGAGAGACGAGCGTGTAGGAGGAGGGAGAGCACAAGTACAGAAGGACGAACGAACTCACCTTCGCTGGATCCCCGATAGATGCGCTGCCTCGGACGAGAGAGAGAGAGAGAGACGACCGGGGACGGGGGAGGAGGGCGAGCGTCGTCCGGAGGAGGGCGCGCCTGGTGTTCCGGCGGTGCGGCGCTCGGGCTGGCGGCGCGGCGCTTGGGCGGGGGCGCGATGGGGAACGGGAGAGGAGTCGCGGAGGGGCGGTGCGGAGGGAAGGATCTGGTGCGGGAGGGAGATTTTTTTAGTTGTTTTTTCAGTGGGCCCTAGGAAATCTAACCCAACTAGCACCTGTCACCCGGGTTAGTTCTTTTACATGGATGGGAGCACGGGAAGGGAGCAGGCAAGTCTCGTCCCTTTTACATGGGTTAGATCCAACTAGCTGAAACTAACCTATGTGTTTGGATCATTTGGAGTTAGTTCAGGCAAAACTAACTCAATCTAACTCTAACTGAGGGATCCAAACAGGCCCATGAGCTGATCAGCAGCAAATGATGAGCGGACCAGCAGCAGACCGCCCACTGCCATCGGAATAGGAGAGACAATGGCGCATAAGCTGTGTACACATGCACCGGTCGAGCCTCGCGCAATGCTCCCATAACGCACGACGCGCGCAGCAGACGAGGCAAGCAAGCGGCGTGCGAGAGCGGCTGGCCCGTGCACGTTGATTCGAGAGAAACACATGGGACAGTACCACTTCAACCGACGAAGGGCCAACAAAGAAGACAGTCCACCGTCATCGATCCAGCAGTGCAGTGCAGCGCAAAAACTAGGTATATATGTGTCACCGAGCAACGATAACATATGCAATACACACGACGCTTCAGCAAGACGCCTTGGCAGCAGAGAGGCTGCCCGGCCACCAAGAAACCGACACCCAGCCAATTCGATTCAGCGCCAGCCCCACACGTCATCCCCTGGCCAGGATCTACTGTCCGGTCAAAACTGCAAAAGTCAATTCCAGCGAAGATCCGACGGGCAGGAGGCAAAAAAAGACTTTGTTGACCAGGATCGAACGTCCACCGAAGGAAGCCATCGGGGGAGCCTTCTCCATGCGAGTTGCCCAGCCTCATTATTGGTTTAAATTACTCCACACATCGACTACTATCCAGCATGCATCTAGAGTATTAAGTTCATAAGAACAGAGTAATGCTTTAAGCAAGATGACATGATGTAGAGGGATAAACTCATGCAATATGATATAAACCCCATCTTTTATCCTCGATGGCAACAATACAATACGTGTCGTTTCCCTCATCACATCGGGATCGAGCACCGCAAGATTGAACCCAAAGCTAAGCACTTCTCCCATTGAAAGAAAGATCAATCTAGTAGGCCAAACCAAACTGATAATTCAAAGAGACTTGCAAAGATAACCAATCATACATAAAAGAATTCAGAGGATATTCAAATATTGTTCATAGATAATCTTGATCATAAACCCACAATTCATCGGATCTCGACAAACACACCGCAAAAGAAGATTACATCGAATAGATCTCCAAGAGAATCGAGGAGAACTTTGTATTGAGATCCAAAGAGAGAGAAGAAGCCATCTAGCTAATAACTATGGACCTGAAGGTCTGAGGTAAACTACTCACACATCATTGAAGAGGCTATGGTGTTGATGTAGAAGCCCTCCGTGATCGATGCCCCCTCCGGCGGAGCACCGGAAAAGGCCCCAAGATGGGATCTCACGGGTACAGAAGGTTGGGGCGGTGGAAATAGGGTTTTGGCTCCGTATATGATGTTTTTGGGGTACGTAGGTATATATAGGAGGAAGAAGTAGGTCGGTGGAGCTACGAGGGGCCCACGAGGGTGGATGGCGCGCCCAGGGGGTAGGCGCGCCCCCCTGCCTCGTGGCCTCCTCGTTGATTGCTTAACGTCCACTCCAAGTCCACTGGATCACGTTTGTTCCGAAAATCACGTTCCTGAAGGTTTCATTCCGTTTGGTATTCCTTTTCTGCGAAACACTAAAATAATTTGCACTAGGCCTTGGGTTAATAGGTTAGTCACAAAAGTAATATAAAAGTGTATAATAAAGCCCATTAAACATCCAAAACAGAATATATAATAGCATGGAACAATCAAAAATTATAGATATGTTGGAGACATATCAAGCATCCCCAAGCTTAATTCCTTCTCGTCCTCGAGGAGGTAAATGATAAAAACAGAATTTTTGATGTGGAATGCTACTTAGCATAATTTTCAATGTAATTCTCTTAATTGTGGCATGAATATTCAGATCCGAAAGATTCAAGATAAAAGTTTAATATTCACATAAAAATAATAATACTTCAAGCATACTAACAAAGCAATCATGTCTTGTCAAAATAACATGGCCAAAGAAAGCTATCCCTACAAAATCAAATAGTCTGGCTATGCTCTATCTTCATCACACAAAGTATTTAATCATGCATAAGCCCGGTGACAAGCCAAGCAATTGTTTCATACTTTTGATGTTCTCAAACTTTTTCAATCTTCACGGAATACATGAGCGTGAGCCATGGACATAGCACTATATGTGAAATAGAATGGTGGTTCTGGAGAAGACAAAAAGGAGAATATAGTCTCACATCAACTAGGCGTATCAACGGATATGGAGATGCCCATCAATAGATATCAATGTGAGTGAGTAGGGATTGCCATGCAACGGACGCACTAGAGCTATAAAGTATGAAAGCTCAACAAAAGAAAATAAGTGGGTGTGCATCCAACTCGCTTGCTCATGAAGACCTAGGGCTTTTTGAGGAAGCCCATCATTGGAATATACAAGCCAGTTCTATAATGTAAAATTCCCACTAGTATATGAAAGTGACAACATAGGAGATTCTCTATCATGAAGATCATGGTGCTACTTTGAAGCACAAGTGTGGTAAAAGGATAGTAACATTGTCGCCTCTATCTTTTTCTCTCATTTTTTTATTTGGGTCTTTTCTCCCTTTTTTATGGCCTCTTTTTTTATTTTTTTCCTTTTTCTTCCGGAGTCTCATCCCGACTTGTGGGGGAATCATAGTCTCCATCATCCTTTCCTCACTTGGGACAATGCTCTAATAATGATGATCATCACACTTTTATTTACTTACAACTCAATACTTAGAACAAAAATATGACTCTATGTGAATGCCTCCAGTGGTGCATTGGGATATGCAATGAATCAAGAGTGACATGTATGAAAATTATGAACGGTGGCTTTGCCACAAATACGATGTCAACTACATGATCATGCTAAGCAATATGACAATGATGAAGCGTGTCACAATATAAGGAACGGTTGTAAGTTGCATGGCAATATATCTCGGAATGTCTATGGAAATGCCATAATAGGTAGGTATGGTGGATGTTTTGAGGAAGGTAATGGTGGGTGTATGGTACCGGCGAAAGTTGCACGATACTAGAGAGGCTAGCAATGGTGGAAGGGTGAGAGTGCGTATAATCCATGGACTCAACATTAGTCATAAAGAACTCAGATACTTATTGCAAAAATCTATTAGTTATCGAAATAAAGTACTAGGCGCATGCTCCTAGGGGGATAGATTCGTAGGAAAAGACCATCGCTCATCCCCGACCGCCACTCATAAGGAAGACAATCAATAAATAAATCATGCTCCGACTTCATCACATAACGGTTCACCATACGTGCATGCTACGGGAATCACAAACTTTAGAAAAGTATTTCTCAAATTCACAACTACTCAACTAGCATGACTCTAATATCACTATCTTCATATCTTAAAACAATTATCAAGTATCAAACTTCTCATGATATTCAACGCACTTATAAGAAAGTTTTTACTAATCTTGGATGCCTATCATATTAGGACTAGTTTCACAACTTAAGCATATTTCCATGCTATTTTGTAGGACTCCCAAAATAATATAAGTGAAGCATGAGAGAATAATAGTTTTTATAAAACAAAACCACCACCGTGCTCTAAAAGATATAAGTGAATAATTAGAGCAAAACTATATAGCTCAAAAGATATAAGTGAAGCACATAGAGTATTCTAACAAATTCCGAACCATGTGTGTCTCTCTCAAAAGGTGTGTACAGCGAGGATGATTGTGGTAAACTTAAAAATCAAAGACTCAAATCATAAAAGACGCTCCAAGCAAAACACATATCATGTGGTGAATAAAAATATAGCTCCAAGTGAAGTTACCGATGGACAAAGACGGAAGAGAGGATGCCTTCCGGGGCATCACCAAGATTTGGCTTTTTGGTGTCCTTGGATTTACCTTGGGGTGCCTTTGGCATCCCCAAGATTAGGCTCTTGCCACTCCTTGTTCCATAATCCATCAAATCTTTACCCAAAACTTGAAAACTACACAACACAAAACTTAACAGAAAATCTCATGAGCTCCGTTAGCGAAAGAAAACAAAACACCACTTCAAGGTACTGTATTGAACTCATTCTTTATTTATATTGGTGTTAAACATACTGTATTCCAACTTCTCTATGGTTTATAAACTATTTTACTAACCATAGACTCATCAAAATAACCAAACAACACACGAAAAACAGAATCTGTCAAAAACAGAACAGTCTGTAGTAATCTGTAACTAACGCAAACTTCTGGAACTTAGAAAAATCTACCAAAATAGGAAGACTTAGATAATTTGTTTATTTATCTGATTCAATTTGAATCAGTATTTTATCACGTTCTGGTGATTTTTAACAATTGTCTTCGTCAACAGAAAGTTTCTGGAATTTTCAGCAAGATCAAATAACTATCATCCAAGAAGATCCTATAGGTTTAACTTGGTACAAACACTAATTAAAACATAAAAACACATCTAACCAGAGTCTAGATCAAAGATTTATTGAATAACATCAAGGAAAATATTGGGTTGTCTCCCAACAAGCGCTTTTCTTTAAAGCCTTTTAGCTAGGCATTGATTTCTACGATGCTCACATGAAAGAAAAGAATTGAAGCACAAAGAGAGCATCATAAAACATGTGACAAACACACTTAAGTATAACATACTTCCTATGCATAAGCATTTTATAGGAAAAAAATTATCAAGGCAAGCAAAAACTAGCATATGCAAGGAAGCGGAAAGAAACAATAGCAATCTCAACATAACGAGAGGTAATTTAGTAACATGAAAATTTCTACAACCATATTTTCCGCTCTCATAATAATTACATGTAGGATCATAAGCAAATTCAACAATATAGTTATCACAAAACATATTCTTAACATGATCCACATGTATGCAAAGTTGACACTCTTCCAAAATAGTGGGATTAACATTAACTAAAGTAATGACCTCTCCAAACCCACTTTTATCAAAAATACCATAAGATTCAACATTCTCCAAATATGTGGGATCTAAAGTTGACACTCTTCCAAACCCACTTTCAATAATATTGCAAACGTTATTATCAATCTCATATTCATCATGGGGCTTAAAATTTTCAATATCATAAGAAAAATCACCCCAATCATGATCATTGCAACAAGTAGTGGACCTAGCAAAACTAGCATCCCCAAGCTTAGGGTTTTGCATATTATTAGCACAATTGAGAACAATAGAATTTATAATAACATCATTGCAATCATGCTTTTTATCCAAAGATCTATCGTGAATCACTTCACAAAGTACTTCATCACAATTTTCAGATTCACGAATTTCAAGCAAAACTTCATAAACATAATCTAGTGCACAAAACTCACTAGCAATTGATTCATCATAATTGGATCTCTTAAAAAGATTAGCAAGCGGATGAGGATCCATAAACTTTTCACAAGCGAAGATGCAAGCAAAAAGAAGGCACATGGTAACACAAGATCAAACGGAAGGAGGGCGAAGAAAAGGCAAAGGTGAAGTGGGGGGGAGGAAAACGAGAGGCAAATAGCAAATAATGTAATGCGAGGGATAAGAGTTTATGATGGGTACTTGGTATGTCTTGACTTGTGTGTAGACTCCCCTGCAACGGCGCCAGAAATCCTTCTTGCTACCTCTTGAGCATTGTGTTGGTTTTCCCTTGAAGAGGAAAGGGTGATGCAGTAAAGTAGCGTAAGTATTTCCCTCAGTTTTTGAGAACCAAGGTATCAATCCAGCAGGAGGCCACGCTCAAGTCCCACGCACCTGCACAAACAAATAAGAACCTTGCAACCAACGTGATAAAGGGGTTGTCAATCCCTTCAGGCCCACCTGCAAAAGTGAGATCTAATAGAGATGATAAGATAATATTTTTGGTATTTTTGTGATAAAGACTAAAAGTAAAGAAAGCAAAGTAAACGGCAAACGAAATAGCTTGTTGACGGGAGATTGATATGATGGAAAATAGTCCAGGGGGCCATAGGTTTCACTAGTGGCTTCTCTCAAGATAACATAAGTATTACGGTGGGTAAACGAATTACTGTCGAGCAATTGATAGAACTGAGCATAGTTATGAGAATATCTAGGTATGATCATGTATATAGGCATCACGTCCGTGACAAGTAGACCGACTCCTGCCTGCATCTACTACTATTACTCCACACATCGACCGCTATCCAGCATGCATCTAGAGTATTAAGTTCATAAGAACAGAGTAATGCTTTAAGCAAGATGACATGATGTAGAGGATAAACTCATGCAATATGATATAAACCCCATCTTTTTATCCTCGATGGCAACAATACAATACGTGTCGTTTCCCCTCATCCTTTGGAATCGAGCACCGCAAGATTGAACCCAAAGCTAAGCACTTCTCCCATTGCAAGAAAGATCAATCTAGTAGGCCAAACCAAACTGATAATTCGAAGAGACTTGCAAAGATAACCAATCATACATAAAAGAATTCAGAGGTGATTCGAATATTGTTCATAGATAATCTTGATCATAAACCCACAATTCACCGGATCTCGACAAACACGCCGAAAAAGAAGATTACATCGAATAGATCTCCAAGAGAATCGAGGAGAACTTTGTATTGAGATCCAAAGAGAGAGAAGAAGCCATCTAGCTAATAACTAGGGACCCGAAGGTCTGAGGTAAACTACTCACACATCATTGGAGAGGCTATGGTGTTGATGTAGAAGCCCTCTGTGGTCGATGCCCCCTCCGGCGGAGCGCCGGAAAAGGCCCCAAGATGGGACCTCACGGGTACAGAAGGTTGCGGCGGTGGAAATAGGGTTTTGGCTCCGTCTCTGATGTTTTTGCGGTACGTAGGTATATATAGGAGGAAGAAGTAGGTCGGTGGAACTACGAGGGGCCCATGAGGGTGGAGGGCACGCCCAGGGGGTAGGCGCGCCCCCCTGCCTCGTGGCCTCCTCGTTGATTGCTTGACGTCCACTCCAAGTCCTCTGGATCACGTTTGTTCCGAAAATCACGTTCCTGAAGGTTTCATTCCGTTTGGACTCCGTTTGGTATTCCTTTTCTGCGAAACACTGAAATAGGCAAAAAACAACAATTTGCACTAGGCCTTGGGTTAATGGGTTAGTCCCAAAAATAATATAATAGTGTATAACAAATCCCATTAAACATCCAAAACAGAATATATAATAGCATGGAACAATAAAAAATTATAGATACGTTGGAGACGTATCAGCCCCACACTTCCCTTGTTGCCCTCTATTTCCACTAAGGCCCATGCAGGCCCATTGACCCCCCGGGGGGTTCCGGTAACTCCCCTGTACTCCGGTATTTATCCGGTGACCCCCGAAACCCTTCCAGTGTCCGAGTATAACCTTCCAATATATCAATCTTTATGTCCCAACCGTTTCGAGACTCCTCGTCATGTCCGTGATCTAATCCGGGACTCCGAACAACCTTCGGTACATCAAAACACATAAACTCATAATACCGATCATCATCGAACGTTAAGCGTGCGGACCCTACGGGTTCGAGAATTATGTAGAAATGGCCGAGACACATCTCCGGTCAATAACCAATAGCGGAACCTGGATGCTCATATTGGCTCCTACATATTCTACGAAGATCTTTATCGGTCAAACCACATAACAACATATGTTGTTCCCTTTGTCATTGGTATGTTACTTGCCCGAGATTCGATCGTCGGTATCATCATACCTAGTTCAATCTCGTTACCAGCAAGTCCCTTTACTCGTTCCGTAATGCATCATCCCGCAACTAACTCAATAATCACATTGCTTGCAAGGCTTATAGTGATGTGCATTACCGAGAGGGCCCAGAGATACCTCTCCGAAACACAGAGTGACAAATCCTAATCTCGATCTGTGCCAACCCAACAAACACCATTGGAAACACCTGTAGAGCATCTTTATAATCACCCAGTTACGTTGTGACGTTTGATAGCACACTAAGTGTTCCTCCGGTATTCGTGAGTTGCATAATCTCATAGTCATAGGAACATGTATAAGTCATGAAGAAAGCAATAGCAATAAATTAAACGATCATTGTGCTAAGCTAACGGATGGGTCAAGTCAATCACATCATTGTCTAATGATGTGATCCCGTTAATCAAATGACAACTCATGTCTATGGCTAGGAAACTTAACCATCTTTGATTAACGAGCTAGTCAAGTGGAGGACCACTAGTGACACTATGTTTTTGTCTATGTATTCACACATGTACTAAGTTTCCGGTTAATACAATTCTAGCATGAATAATAAACATTTATCATGGTATAAGGAAATAAATAATAACTTTATTATTGCCTCTAGGGCATATTTCGTTCAAAAACCTGTGGAGCAGATTCGCTTTCCAAGCTCTGGGCTCTTCCGTTTCTTTGGCAAAGTTGCAGAGTCCGTATGCATAATTTTGTAGGACCTTTGATAAGGCGAATGGCTCCTCCCAGGGAGGTGCCAGCTTGTGAGGTTTCTGTTGATCCACTCGGAGGACCAGGTCTCCTTCCTGGAAGGCACCTCCTCTGACGTGCCTGTCATGGTAGCGACGCAAGTCTTGTTGGTACAACGTCGATCTTATAAGCGCCATCTCATGTTCCTCCTCCAAAAGTTCCAAGCCATCCCGCCTTGCCTCTTCAGCTTCAGCCTCCGTGTAAACATCCACTCGGGGAGAATTGTTGAGCAGATCACTCGGCAAAATTGCTTCTGACCCGTACACCATAAAGTGTGGGGTGCGATTGGTGGATCGATTTGGGGTCGTCCGCAAGACCCAGAGGACTGACGGTAGCTCGGTCACCCAGGCCCCTGCCGCATGAGTTAGATCACGCATGAGTTGAGGTTTCAATCCTTGGACTATGAGCCCATTCGCTCTCTCGGCTTGTCCATTCGACTGCGGGTGCGCCATAGAGGCGTAATCGACCCGAGTGCATTGGGTGGAACAAAACTCGCAGAACTCGTCCGAGTCAAAGTTAGACCTATTGCCATTGATGATGCTGTGTGGGACTTCGAACCAGAAGATTATCTCTTTGATGAACTGAATCGCAGTGGCCGAGTCCAACTTCTTTATGGGTTTGGCCTCGATCCACTTGGTGAACTTGTCCACTGCCACCAATGGGTGCGTGAAGCCACTCGCCCCGGTGCAAAGAGGGCCGTCATGCCGAGTCCCTAGACGGTGAATGGCCAAGTGAGGGGGATAGTCTCCAGAGCGGACGCCGACTTGTGTGATTGGTTTGCATTAAACTGGCATCCCAAGCATTGGTACAGGATACGTCTCCATCATATCTACTTCTCCAAACTTTTTTGCCCTTGTTTTGGACTCTAATTTGCATGATTTGAATGGAACTAACCCGGACTAATGCTGTTTTCAGCAGAATTGCCATGGTGTTATTTTTGTGCAGAAATAAAAGTTCTCAGAATGACCTGAAAATTCACGAAGATCGGTTTTGGAATAAATAAAACATATTGGCAAAAGAATCAACCGAAGGGGGCCCACACCCTGGCCACAAGGGTGGGGGCCGCGCCCACCCCCTGGGGCGCGCCCTCTGTCCTTGTGGGCCCCCTAGACCTCCACCAACCACAACTCCAACTCCATATATTCATGTTCGGGGAGAAAAAAGTCAGAGAGAAGGATTCATGGCATTTTACGATACGGAGCTGCCGCCAAGCCCTGTTCTTCCTCGGGAGGGCAGATCTGGAGTCCGTTCTGGGCTTCGGGAAGGGGGAATCGTTGCCATCGTCATCATCAACCATCCTCCATCACCAATTTCATGATGCTCACCGACATGCGTGAGTAATCCCCTTGTAGGCTTGCTGGACCGTGATGGGTTGGATGAGATTTAGCATGTAATCGAGTTAGTTTTGTTAGGGTTTGAGCCCTAGTATCCACTATGTTCTAATATTGATGTTGCTATGACTTTGCTATGCCTAATGCTAGTCACTAGGGCCCGAGTGCCATGATTTCAGATCTGAACGTATTATGTTTTCATGAATATATTTGTGTTCTTGATACTATCTTGCAAGTTATGGTCACCTACTATGTGTTATGATCCGGCAACCCCGGAGTGACAATAGTCGGGACACTTCCCGGTGATGATCGTAGTTTGAGGAGTTCATGTATTCACTAAGTGTTAATGCTTTGATCCGGTACTCTACTAAAAGGAGGCCTTATTATCCCTTAGTTTCCAATAGAACCCCGCTGCCACGGGAGGGTAGGACAAAATATGTCATGCAAGTTCTTTTCCATAAGCACGTATGACTATATATGGAATACATGCCTACATTATATTGATGAATTGGACCAAGTTCTGTGTCACCCTAGGTTATAGTTATTGCATTATGAATGCCAACCGACATAATTATCCATCATTGATCCATTGCCTACGAGCTCGTTTCATATTGATCTTTGCTAAGTTACTTTTCCGTTGCCACTATTATGATTACTACTAAACTGCTACTCTTACTTTTGCCACTATTACCATTACTTCCATACTAATTTGCTACTAAATATTTTGCTGCAGATATTAAGTCTTTCAGGTGTGGTTGAATTGACAACTCAGCTGCTAATACTTGAGAATATTCTTTGGCTCCCCTTGTGTCAAATCAATAAATTTGGGTTGAATACTCTACCCTCGAAAACTGTTGCGATCCCCTATACTTGTGGGTTATATATCAAGACCCGTTGCCGGGAGCATATCTCTATTCTTTGAGTCACTTGTGATTTATATCTGTTGGTCACTATGAGGAATTTGAAAGATCAAAGAACCAAGATTTTCCCCCAACTACGAGGGGAGGTAAGGAACTGCCATCTAGCTCTGCACTTGACTCTCCTTCTATTTTGAGTAAACTTTCGACACCTACACCTGCTATTGGTTCTGATATGTCGCATGTTATTGATGATGCCACTTCTGCTATGCATGATGCTTATGATGATACTACTTCTCTGCTTGATAATACTGTGCCACTAGGTGAATTTCTTGATGAATAACTTTCTAGGGTTAGAGAGAATGAAATTACTGAAACTGATGATATTTTTGAAACTGAAGATTATGATTCTCCCCTAGATATGAATTGCCTGTTGTACCTGAGGGTCATGTTATGGATGAAGAAACTGCTAGAGACTTCTTTGCTTGCAATGATAGAGAAGATCTTAAGAAACTATTAGCCAAGCTGAAATAAAAGTCTTTGAATGCTAGAATGAAATATGATCCCAATTTTGCTACTTCACCTATCTTTGTCAGTGATAAGGATTATGAATTCTTTGTCGATCCTGAGTTAATTACTTTGGTTGAATCTGATTCTTTCTATGGTTATGAATCTAAAACTGTTGTGGCACATCTTACTAAATTGAATGATATAGCCACTCTATTTGCTCATGAGAAAAAAATTCGCTATTACTATATTCTCAAGTTGTTCCCTTTCTCATTAAAGGGTGATGCTAAGTTATGGTTTAATTCTCTTGCTCCTGGTTGTGTGCGTAGTCCCCAGGATATGATATACTACTTCTTTCAAAGATATTTCCCTACTCATAAGAAACAAGTTGCTTTAAAGGAAATATTTAACTTTGTGCAATTTGAAGAAGAGAGTCTCCCACAAGCTTGGGGGAGGCTTCCCCAATTATTTAATGCTTTGCTGATCATCCCCTCAAGAAAAATTAAATACTTGATATCTTTTATAATGGGCTAACCGATGCTTCCAGAGACCACCTGGATAGTTGTGTTGGTTGTGTTTTCAGGGAACGAACTGTTGAGCAAGCTGATTTGCTGTTGAATAATATATTGAGTAATGATAATGATTGGACACTTCCTGAACCAATTCCTAAGCCAACCCCAAAGAAAAGGGGTATTCTATTTCTCAATCCTGAAGATATGCAAGAGGCAAAGAAATCTATGAAAGAAAAAGGTATTAAAGCTGAAGATGTTAAGAATCTACCACCTACTGAAGAAATACATGGTCTTGATAACCCGACACAGGTAGTAGAGGTAAACTCTCTCCATAGATTTGATGAAGGTGATATTCCTCATAATAAGTCTGCTAGTCAATGCTTGGATGAGTTCAATAATTTTATTGTTAAACAAGAAAACTTCAATGCTTATGTTAGTAGACAACTGAAAGGTAATGCTTACATGCTTGACCACTTGGGTGATTATATGAGTAGACTTGTTAATGATCTTAAGCTTATTAGTAAACATGCTTCCATGGTTACAACTCAAGTAGAACAAGTACTTAAAGCTCATGATGATTTTCTTAATGAGTTGAATATTAAGAATAATGATAATGTTGTTAGGGTTATGAATAGAGGTGGTAAAATGACCCAGGAACCTTTGTATCCCGAGGGCCATCCTAAGAGAGTTGAGCAAGATTCTCAGAGTGTTAATACTGATGCACCTAGTCCTAGTAATAAAAAGAAGAAGAAAACTGATAGGACTTTGCATGCTTCTAGTGAACCTGCTATAGACACACCTGAGAATCCTAATGATATTTCTATTTCTGATGCTGAGACACTATCTGGTGATGAACATGAACCTAGTGATAATGTTAATAATGATGCTCATGCTGATGCTCAACCTAGTAATGATAATGATGTAGAGATTGAACCTGCTGTTGATCTTGATAACCCACAATTAAAGAATCAAAGTTATGATAAGAGAGACTTTGTTGCTAGGAAACATGGTAAAGAAAGAGAACTAGGGGTTCAAAAACCCATGCCCTTTCCTCCTAAACCATCCAAGAAAAAGGATGATGAGGATTTTGAGCACTTTGCTGAAATGATTAGACCTATCTTTTTGCGTATGCGTTTGACTGATATGCTTAAAATGCCTCCTTATGCTAAATATATGAAGGATATTGTTACTAATAAAAGAAAGATACGTAAGCTGAAATTTCCACCATGCTTGCTAATTATACTTTTAAGGGTGGAATACCAAAGAAACTTGGAGATCCAGGAGTACCGACTATACCATGCTCTATTAAAAGAAACTATGTTAAAACTGCTATATGTGAGTTAGTGTTATGCCTTTGTCTTTATATCGTAGACTTGAATTGAATAAGTTGACACCTACTGAAATTTCTTTGCAAATGGCTGATAAATCAACTACTATACCCATTGGTATTTGTGAATGTGCGTGTTGTGGTTGCAAACATTACTATCTTAACGGACTTTGTTATTCTTGATATTACCGAGGGCGACAGTATGTCGATTATCCTTGGCAGGCCCTTTTTAAATACTGTAGGGGCTGTTATTGATTGCAGCAAACGCAATGTCACTTTTCATGTTAATGGTAATGAGCATACAATACACTTTCCGAAGAAACAACCTCAAGTTCATAGTATCAATTCTATTGGAAAATTTTCAACTATTACTATTGGAGGCTTTGAATTTCCTCTTCGTACTGCCAAAAAGAAATATGATATTCTTATTGTTGGGGAAATGCATATCCCCGTTGAGGTAACCTAGTGTTATTCGAAAATTCTCCGGTTTCATGTCATTCAAAAGAAGTTTGTTAATAAGACTTGATCAACCTTCTTAATGGATTCCTTTTGATGAGCATGAGATGGATGAATTTAGATGGCACAACTCTCTGTACCCATCTTTTAATTTATGTTATTTAAATTAAATAAAGAAAAATAGTATTTTCTGTTTGTTTTCTGAATTATCCATGCAATAAGAAATGTCCCGAAAATAGAAGTTCTCCAAATGCCCTGAAAATTTAGTATGATTTTTTATAGAATATTTGAGATTTTTTGGCACTGAAAACACCAGGGGGCCTCACTAGTTGGCCACAAGGGTGGAGGGAGCGCCCCCGACCTTGTGGGCCCCATGTGCCCCCCACTTATTCCAGCACCCATCCACTTCGTCTTCCTTCAGAAAAAAATCACTCCACAGCTCAAACCCGTGTTCTTGCTCGTTTTGCTGCCATTTTCGATCTCCTTGCTCAAAGCTCCATTCACAAAACTGCTTTGGGGGATTGTTATTTGGTATGTGACTCCTCCAATGGTCCAATTAGTTTTTGTTCTAGTTCTTTATTTATTGCAAATTTTTGCTGCTGTGGTGACCTTCTTCTTGAGCTTGCACGTCAAATTTATATGGTCCAAAGCAGTTTTGATGCATGATATAGCCTCTAGGCACTTGTAGGAGTAGTTGCTATCAATCTTGTGAAGTTTGGTTCACTTTTATTTTGAGTCACTAAAAATTTCAAAAAAAAATCAGAGGAAGAAAAATGTCAAGGAGAATGTACCAAGGTGGTTCTTCGAGTAAGCAAGCAACGACTCGCGATACGTGAGCCAGACCTTGAACCACCAAGGGAAGCTCAAGTGCAGCCTTGTGAATGGTCGTCGGATGAATTTTTGGTTCATGCAGGTTTCAAGGATGACTTTTATGCATACATACAAAATGCCGGCCTTGAGGACTTCGTATTAGACAAGTGCCGACAATACTATTACCTCACTGATTCCTTTGTGTGGAGGTTTGAATTTTCATCTAAGGCCATACTCATACTATCCTTTTTGATCTCTATGATAAACCTTACACCATGGACTTAGAAGATTTTAGTGATGCATGCAAAATTCCACAATGGGGTATTCTTAGTGAGCCTCATAAATCTGAATACAATGATTTCCTTGCTAGCATCACCGTTGGAGAAACTAGAAATATCACACAAGCTACCATAGGGAGCATTCACTTTCCTGCCATACATTACTTTGCTCTCTTTATAGGTAGATGCATTAACTGTAAACATGAGCATTGCCACATTTTTGTTCCAGATCTTAGTATCCTCAAGTGTGCGGTGTTAGGCGATAAGCGATATAACTTGGGGGCTATTATTGCTAGGAGATTACACCTTAATGCTAAAGAGGGAGATTTATTTGGTGGGATTTATGCAACTCGTTTAGCTAATTATCTTGGTGTCCCCATTAGAGGGGATGACACAGAGTTGCCACCCGCTTTTCTAGATTATAATGCTATGGCGCTCTACCAGTTTCTTGAGAGGAACGAACAATTCCTCCAGTACCGATTAATCTTTGACAGACGGTGCCGTCCATATTACCCTTCCTGCTCCTGCCATCTTTAACTTTCATATAAATGGGAGATACTTTATAACTAGAGAGGAGGCAAACGAGTATGAGAGAACAGCGGAGGCCGCTCGCCTCCAGGAGGCAACATGCCAAGTGGTAGCTGTCGCGGCACAATATGACCCCAACTACAATTTCGGATAACATCCGGGCCAGTGGTGGCCTTAGACCAACTTAGGCCAAAAGCCTATGCTTGGGGGAGTATGTATTTCCCACCAACATTACGTTCATGTTCACACACTCATTTCAGTTGTCGGTGTTCATACCTTTTCATGTAATATCCGTGTTAGTTTATTTCTTTTTCTTGCTTTCTTACTGTGTGTTTGAAAAACCTTAAGAAAAACAAAAAAAATTAGATGTAGCTCCTTCTTAGTTTACTTTGCATACTTAGTAGTAGTATTAAAAGAAAACCCAAAAAGATTTCTCGTTCTTCTTTTTCTTGTTGGGAGCTTTCCCATGTAAATATTTTTTTCTCGTTCTTGTTTTACTTCCTTCAGAAAAACAAAAACTCAGAAAACATTTCAGTTTGTTTCTTTGAATTTCTTTTCTTTTCTTTGGGGGTCAAGAGGAGAAGACCACGATGAAAATGTTGAGTGGCTCTCATATGCATTATTGTTGATCTAACAAAGAGCCCATATTACCTTGTCTTCTCCTTTGAATAAATGTTTGCAGATTCCAGCTTAGTCCGATGCAGGTGCACTATTATTATTATCCACACCGTTCGGTCGTGCAAGTGAAAGGCAATAATGATGATACACGATGAAAGGATTGACATGAGGAAAAGCTGGTATGAACTCGACCTATCTTGTTTTTGCAAATATGATTAGTTCATTGTTCCTGATTCAGCCAATTATGAATGAAACATGTTTGCAATGACACTTAGAGATTATAGTTACTCATGGCATGCTTAATTAGCTAGGAGTTTATAATGGTTTACCTTGTGTGCCAGCATGGAAATTAAAATGGTTGTGATGTAGTATGATAGGATGGTATCCTCCTTCAAATGATTCGAGTGGCTTGACTTGGCACATGTTAACGCATGTCGTTGAAACAAAATCAACATAGCCTCCATGATATTTATGTTCATGGTGATTTATATCCTACTCATGCTTGCACTCAATGTTGGTTAATCCCAAAGTCGTTCCATATGAATCCTACTCATAGCCTTCACTTGTACTAAGCGGGAATACTGCTTGTGCATCCACTTCCATAAACCCAAAGTCGTTCCATATGAGTCCATCATACCTACCTATATGCGGTATTTACCTGCCGTTCCAAGTAAATTTGCATGTGCCAAACTCTAAACCTTCGGATAACAATCTGTTTTGTATACTCGATTTGCTCATGTACCAACTAGGGCTGTCAATATCTTCCATGCTAGGTGGGTTATTCTCACTATGGGTGGACTCCGCTCATCATTCATGAGAAAATGGCTTGTAACCGGGATGCCCAGTCCCATGCTCAAATCAAATCAAAATAATTGCAAACAGAATACCCCAGGACTGTTGTTAGTTGGACAGTACCCGTTGTTTCAGACCAGTCATGGAGTGTGCTTGTTGGTGGTGGGGGAGTATAAAGTTTACCATTCTGCTTGGGAACCACCTATACTGTATGTAGCATGGAAGATACCGAGATCTCTTGTTTGTTATGTTGACAATGAAAGCATACCGCTCAAAATATTATTTATCTCTGTTTCAAAAACTCGAACTCTCGCACCTCTGCAAATCCCTGCTTTCCTCTATGAAGGCCTATCTATTTACTTTTATTGCTGAGTCATCATCCTCTTATAAAAAGCACCAGTTATAGAGCACCACTATCATTTGTATGCATTGTTATTAATTTATATTGAGTATCATTGTGACTGGATCTCTATTACCATGAATTACAATGTCTAGTCAATCCTTCATCTTTAGGGGTGCCCTGCATTTATGTTTTGCGGTCTTAGAAAGGGATAGCGAGATACCATGTTGTTATATCATATCATGATTGTTTTGAAAAAGTGTTGTCATCTGAGATTCATTATTATTGCTCACTAGTTTATTATGCCATTGATATGATTAAATGTGAGATCAAAATGTTATTGTGAATATGGTTAGTTCATAATCTTTGCTAAAAATTTGAATGCGGGCTTTACATATTTGCAACAACAAGATCAAACAAAGTTTGTAAAAGTTTTTCTTTATCACTTTCAGTTTGTCAACTGAATTGCTTGAGGACAAGCAATGGGTTAAGCTTGGGGGAGTTGATACGTCACCATCGTATCTGCTTTTTCCAAACTCTTTTGCCCTTGTTTTGGACTCTAATTTGCATGATTTGAATGGAACTAACCCAGACTGACACTGTTTTCAGCAGAATTACCATGGTGTTATTTTTGTGCAGAAATAAAAGTTCTCGGAATGACCTGAAAATTCACGGAGATCAGTTTTGGAATAAATAAAAAATATAGGCGAAAGAATCAACCGAAGGGGGCCCACACCCTGGCCACAAGGGTGGGGAGTGCGCCCTCTGTCCTTGTGGGCCCCCTGGACCTCCACCGACCTCAACTCCAACTCCATATATTCACGTTCGGGGAGAAAAAAATTAGAGAGAAGGATTCATCGCGCTTTATGATAGAGAGCCGCCGCCAAGCCCTGTTCTTCCTCGAGAGGGCAGATCTGGAGTCCGTTCTGGGCTCCGGAGAGGGGAAATCATCGACATCGTCATCATTAACCATCCTCCATCACCAATTTCATGATGCTCACCGCCGTGCGTGAGTAATCCCATCGTAGGCTTGCTGGACCGCGATGGGTTGGATGAGATTTATCATGTAATCGAGTTGATTTTGTTAGGGTTTGATCCCTAGTATCCACTATGTTCTAAGATTGATGTTGTTATGACTTTGCTATGCCTAATGCTTGTCACTAGGGAATGAGTGCCATGATTTCAGATCTAAACCTGTTATGTTTTCATGAATATATTTGTGTTCTTGATCCTATCTTGCAAGTTATAGTCACCTACTACGTGTTATGATCCGGCAACCCCGGATTGACAATAGTCGGGACACTTCCCGGTGATGACCGTAGTTTGAGGAGTTCATGCATTCACTAAGTGTTAATGCTTTGGTCCGGTACTCTATTAAAAGTAGGCCTTAATATCCCTTAGTTTCCAATAGGACCCCACTGCCACGGGAGGGTAGGACAAAAGATGTCATGCAAGTTCTTTTCCATAAGCACGTATGACTATATATGGAATACATGCCTACATTATATTGATGAATTGGACCTAGTTCTGTGTCACCCTAGGTTATAACTGTTGCATGATGAATGCCATCTGACATAATTATCCATCATTGATCCATTGCCTACGAGCTTGTTTCATATTGATCTTTGCTAAGTTAGTTTTCCGTTGCCACTGTTACAATTACTACAAAATTGCTACTGTTACTTTTGCCAGTGTTAACGTTACTTCCATACTACTTTGCTACTAAATATTTTGCTGCAGA
This sequence comes from Aegilops longissima, assembly GCA_021605205.1. Taxonomy (NCBI): domain Eukaryota; kingdom Viridiplantae; phylum Streptophyta; class Magnoliopsida; order Poales; family Poaceae; genus Aegilops; species Aegilops longissima. The sequence goes on along the minus strand of CM038682.1, from coordinate 371,944,258 downwards.
TATTAAGTCTTTCAGGTGTGGTTGAATTGACAACTCAGCTGCTAATACTTGAGAATATTCTTTGGCTCCCCTTGTGTCGAATCAATAAATTTGGGTTGAATACTCTACCCCCGAAAACTGTTGCGATCCCCTATACTTGTGGGTTATCAGTCCACTATATTGTGAGCAGCCTCATTGGCTCGAGGTCAATAGAACCCAACTCTGAACGCTTTGGCGAGCAGGGTCCGAGAGGACGCATGGTTCCCACATGTTCCCAAGTGAATCTCATGTAGAATATGTTGTCGTTCCTCTAGTGATAGGTATCGCTGAGTGTCTCCAGTCGTGCTTTTCTTGTATAGCTGATCTCCCATGAAGGTGAAAACCTTGGATCAACAGCCGATCTGGTGAGCTTCATCTTCTAGGAGCTCGCACCGGAGCAGGTACGCCAGGTACGGTTCGGTCCACTCAGGAGTGATGACAAGTATCTCTTGGACTAGGTCAATTACTGCAGGGATGTCCACTTCCGTTGGATTGGAAGGTCCAGCTGGTTGCGGGGGCTCTTCCACAAAAGGATCTTCCATGATCGTGGGAGAGTGCACATGTTCCAGGAACACATTCTTGGGTACTATCTTCCGGGTTGAGCCCGTTTTGGCCAAATCATCAGCGGCTTGATTCTTGACGCGTGGCACGTGATGGAGCTCCAGCCCTTCAAAGTGCTTCTCTACTTTCTCGATCGTGTTGCAATAGCCAGTCATCGCCGGACTGCGGATATCCCACTCTTTCATGACCTGGTTGACCACTAGATCCGAGTCTCCATAGACCATCAGTCGGCGAATTCCCAGAGAAATTGCCATTCGCAGCCCATACAGGAGAGCTTCATATTCAGCTTCGTTGTTGGAGGAGTCGAAGTGAATCTGAAGCACATAACTAAGCCGGTCGCCTTTAGGAGGCACCAAGACCACTCCGGCCCCGAAGCCATGGAGCATCTTCGAGCCATCAAAGAACATCGTTCAGTGTTCAGGAACACTCAGGACAGGTTGCTCTTGCTCAATCCATTTGGCTAGGAAATCTACCAGGGCTTGCGACTTGGTGGCTTTCTTGGCTTCAAACTTGATGTCCAGCGGAAGGACCTCGCTGGACCACCTAGCCACTCGGGCAGTGGCATCTCTGTTGTTCATGATCTCAGACAGAGGAGCATCGCTTACCACCGTGACCTAGTGTTCTTGAAAGTAATGCGCCACCTTCTTTGCAGTTAGGTAAACTCCATATACTAGCTTCTGAAAATGAGGGTACCTTTGCTCGGAAGGGGTCAGGACTTCGGAGATGTAGTAGACTGGTCGTTGGAGCTTGAAGATTTTGCCTTGTTCTTCTCGTTCCATAGTGAGAACCATGCTAATAACTCGGCCTGTGGCCGCGATGTATAGGAGCAAAGGCTCTTTGCTGCCCGGAGCAGCTAGCACCGGCTAGGTGGAAAGCAGGGCTTTAAGTTCTTGGAACTCCGCATGTGCTTCGGGAGTCCACTCGAACCTGTCAAACTTCTTCATCAATCTGTAAAGTAGCAAGGCCTTTTCACCGAGCCTTGAGATGAATCTACTCAGGGCTGCGAGGCAGCCCGTGAGACGCTGTATGTCGTGGAGGCGCTCCGGTTGCTTCATTTGAATGATGGCTCAGATCTTCTCAGGACTGGCATCGATCCCGCGCTCGGAGACAAGGAAACCGTGTAAATTGCCTGCAGGTACGCCGAATGTACACTTAGCTGGGCTGAGCTTGATTCCGAAAGCCCGCAAATTCGCGTAGGTCTCGGCGAAGTCAGACAGGAGGTCGGAACCCTTCCTGGACTTAACCACGAAGTCATCCATGTAGGCCTCCACATTCCGACTGATTTATCTTCGCAGGTACTTTTGGATCATATGCTAAAACGTGGCCCCATCATTATTCAATCCAAATGGCATGTTGATATAGAAAAAACACCTGAATGGGGTGATGAATGCTGTTTTTATTTCATTGGGACCATACATTCGGATCTGGTGGTACCTGGAGTACGCATCCAGAAACTACAACCGCTCACACCCGGTAGTAGAATCTACTATCTGATCTATGCGAGGGAGAGAGAAATGATCTTTCGTGTAGGCCCGACGGATGTGCTTAAAATTGATACACATTTGGAGGGAATTATTCTTCTTTGATACCATGACGACGTTGGCGAACCACTCGGAGTGGTACACCTCTCAGATGAATTCGGCGGCCAAGAGTGGTGCTATCTCCTCGCCGATCACCTTTCGCTTCTCGATGGAGGATCATTGAAGGTGCTCTTTGACAAGCTTCATTGTCGAGCCGACACGGAGCCTGTCCTCGGCCAGCTCCCTGGGAACACCCGGCATGTCAGAAGATTTACATGCGAAGATGTCCCAGTTCTCATGTAGGAACTGGACGAGCTCGACTTCCTATTTGCTGTCGAGCATGGTGGAGACGTTTGTCGAGGCAGCACTTGGATCTTCCGGATGGATGTGCACCAGCTTCATCTCCCCTGTTGACTGGAAAGAGAATTCCAGAGTATTGGACTTCAGCAGCCCGCTTGAATCTACTGCCTTCTTATATTCGTCCAGCTCAGCCATCCCCATCTGCTCATCAGCGATCTGGGAGCCCTTCTGGAGGCACTCTTCGTCCAACTTCCGATTGCCTGGGATAGTGATCACACCTTTCGGCTCTGGCATATTAAGCTTAAGATACATGTAACATGGACGGGCCATGAAAGGAGCGTAGGCGGGCCTTCCCAAGATGGCATGGTAAGCGCTTCGGAAGTCCACCACCTTGAAAATCAGCCGTTCCTTTTGGAAGTTCTTCTCCTCGCCGAATACGACGTCGAGGGCAATCTGGCCGAGTGATTTGGCCTTCTTCCTAGGGATTACCCTGTGGAACTGCATGTTGCTCTTGTTGAGCCGGGTCATCGGGATGCCCATTGCCTATAATGTGTCGGTGTAAATGTTATTAAGCCCGCTACTGCCATCCATCAGAACTTTGCGTAGTCGGACTCCTCCTACGACTGGATCTACCACCAAGGCCTGCCACCCGGGGGTCGGTATGTGGGTTGGGTGGTATGACTGATCAAAGTTCACTGGAGTCTTGGCCCAGTCGAGATATTTGGTGGTAGTCAGAACTGCCATTTTAACCTCTCAATTAATAACTTTGAGGTGACTCTAGCTCTCGACGTCGGCGAAGATCATCAAGACGTTCTCGACGTTGGGGTATCCAGATGTACCCTTGCCTCCGTCATCGTCATCTTCATCCTTGTTTCCAGAGGAATCTTGCCGCATCTCTTGCTTCAGGAGCCGGCACTCCCGAGGGGTGTGCTTGGGAAAAATTAAATTGCCCTCTCATGTTTCTTCGTATGGATCTGGCAAGGTTGGTCGAGGACTTCGTTCTTCATGGTGACTTGCTTTTTCCCCTTCCTAATCTTGATCAAGTGGCTGCTCTATGTGAGTGCACCATCCTAATCTTGATTCTGGACCATAATGGCAGCTGCAAAGAAACTATGCTTATTTGTGGTCCATTTTACTCCAAAACCCCCAGGATCGTAGTCCTTCTTAACCTAAACATCCCAGACATCATATTTGGCTCTTTCCTCTTCCCTGTTGATCACTAGTGTGCAGCCAAATTTGCTACAACAAACTTTGGTTAATGCCTCCCTTCGCTACAGAGCGTCTCCTCTCGATATTTCACTTTCCACAGCCCCACTGATGCAGAGAAAATACCACGTACAAGGTTTGCCAACCCATTGTGTCCTCCCCATGACATGTCGCATGGTGACCTCGTTGGCGACATGCCTGTGTACGCGCTCTGCAGGTCGGGGGCGCGTCCAACGCTCTGTCCAGCTCGATTCACTCCTCCCCTCGTCGTCTTCACGTGCGTGAGCGTGTCTAGTAGCATCCATGGGCCGTTGCCATCGCCATGGACCCCTCTCCTCCTCCGACCGCTTCCTCGCTGGAGCTAGCCGCCGAGCACCACAGGCGCACTGTGCTCGGTTTGGCTCTGAGCTCGCCGTGGCGTCTTCCTCCCCGTGCCCCTTGGCCTCCTCTGCCCCGTGAGCTTCCCCCTGTACCCTCTCGTCGCCTACCGTAGAGCGAGCTCACGTGCCCACGCGTCGGCTGCGGCCGCCAGCGCAACACCTCGCCCTCTCACCTATATAAGCTTCCTCGAGGCTTCACGACCGCACCAAGAGCTCCACCGCACTCCTCTCCCCATTCCCAGCTTCTTCACCTCGCCCGGGAGCTCCTCCACGCCGCGAATACTCGCCCTGGCCACCGCCTCGGTCATCTCCGATTCCGGCGAGCCAAGCTCCCTCCCTCCTTCTTTCCACCAACAAAGATATCCCCTAGCCTCGCAGAGCCTCCCAACATATTCAGCTTCTCCTCTGGTGAACCGGAGCACCTAGGCCACCGGCGACCACCGCCACCGTCCCTGTAGGTGAGGTGTTGTTCGCCTCCGACCTCCCCGACGACCCCGTTACCCTGAGGCGTGTCCGCCTCCATCTCCTGGGCACACCGATGGGTCGGGCGCCGCCGATGGTCGCCGGAGCTGCGAGAACGGCCGCCGGCATTGGCCCTGCCCTCTGTCCGCGTGGGCGAGCGGGAGTTTGGAGAAGAAGACCTGGCCAGCGGGCCCCACCCCTCGCGGACCCCACCAGTCAGCCACACACGCGTTGAACCGGTCGGCCCGCTGACGTGGATTAGTGGAAGCGTATTCCCAGGAATACATTTTCCCTAAGCGAAAGTGTGAACCGTTGCGGCTGTGGGAAGAAATGCGCTTTCCTTTTTCTGAAAGCATATTTCAGAAAATGCATTTTCTGTTTTTCGAGTCAGGGACTTGTTTGTGGATTTATTTTTTACAGATGGGTCCCTTGCAGAAAAACAATCATATCTTTTTGCTCCCTACTCCAAATGAGGTGATTCCAAAGCCCACTTCTTCCTTTCGTCGAGCCCGTTCCAATGGATTCATTTCCACCATGTGTTAACATTCTGAAAATGACCATTTTGCTCCTGCCCTTATTCAGCCCACTCCTAGAGAAAACGTTTTTCGGCGATTTTTCCGCGAGCTTCTTGCACTTCCTTCCGGTGAATCTCTCCACCCCAGGAAAGCCGCACCCTCCATTTGCATGGTTGCAATGCAATGCCATGATTTAAATTATTTAAACTTATTTAAATATTGCATTAGCTATGTATGATTTGTCCATGGCATTTCTCGCAGTTGTTTTGATCTTGCTACTGCCATGATGTTGATTGGATTCCTAGGGCTAATATTTTGCAGATGATGAGGATGACATGTTGCCATTGGATTATTAGCGGCTATTATAATTATTTTCATGATGGTATTTGATATTATGCTTTGGAGTATTATTTTGGATATGATGTTATCATGTGGATCTTAGGTTAATATTTTGATTACTAGTATCATGTTTCTTGGATTCATTATGGTCTCAGTTGATATCCTACCCTCGGAGTATTAGGTTATGACTATATCTGGATTATTTCTAGGATATTGCTATGACTTGGATTACCGGTTGATAGATGATATTGGAGTATCAGTTATCCCGAATCTATCTTGGTGATAAATTCCATCATTTCGTTGGTCTGATGCCACCGAACCGGGCTTTTCTAGTGCAACCACATTTGCCTCTATGGGAGGGCCCTAGTGTTGTCTATTGTCATTCCTCTCGCAAGTGCCTCCAACTAGGGAAGGTTATGAGCGCGCGCTACCCTGATCAGGTAGGCAGACATAAGCCTTGTGTGCCCGTTGTTATTGTACTCGGGTTGTCCCCGTTTGGGACTGTTTTGTTTTGCCACGACTGCGGCCATTCGATGTCACGATTTGACATCAGGGCCACCCAAGACTTACACCAAAGGGGAGTTGGTCGGAGTGGCCAGGAGAGTGTCACGACAGTAGACTGGTTTTGTCGGTGCGCCGTTGGCCCACCTGAATGGGAGCAAGAGGCCATGGGTTCTGTGATGTGGGTACAGTGTGCTAACCTCTAAAGAGTGTGTGTTTAATCTATCGATAGCCGCGTCCTAGGTCATGGGCACAAGTTTGTACTAGGTCACACCGTTTGATCAACACGCACATGACGGAATGACTTATAGGTGATTTATATGTTGATATATTTGAGCATTACAGTTTGGCAAGATGATGATGATGATGATGTTGGCACGATCTTGAGGATGATCATTCAGTTTGTGATGTGGTCATGCGGTGATCATGAGGTATTGATCACGAGGTTATCAAGGTGATTTATTGCTTGGCCGAATAGCCATGAGTGAAATGGTTCTTGATATGGTGGTTCTGCAGTAATTCTAGTAGTATCATATCATGCTTAATAATTATTTCTGCATCATAGTAGTTGTTAATAACTTAACCTATTAATGCTATGTTGTTGTCTTGCCTTGATGCATTTGGTTGTTGTGAGCTTGCAAGTACATTCAATGTACTGACCTGGCATGTCATACCAAATTGCAGGTGATGTCGTGCTTGATTGTTTGCTTGTCGAGGTTACCGTGCGTGTGAGCTAGATCGTGTCCCAGCCAGAGTCCCTGCAGAGTGAAGATCACCACCATCGTTATTGTTCCGTTGCTAGAAGTTATTCCGCTGCTAGCATAGAGCTAGCTTAGCAGGCCTAGTGTCGCCGTGCTGATGTAATCTTTTGCAACATCAGATCCTTGTATCCCTTATTCGTTGTATTAAAGAGCTGATTTGTTCTATGCCGAGCAGTTCCTTATTCCAGAAGACTTACCTCGATCTCTGGGCTGGAATACGGGGTGCTCCGATTCCTCTGAGCCGGGGTGCCACAGAACTTGGTATCAGAGCAGGTCTGGCTGTAGGACGCCCTAGTCAGCGCGAGCGGCAAAAATTGGTAGTATAGAGTGTGGCTTGTTCGTTGCTGCATTTGTTTTTTGCATTGCATGCATATAGTCTTATTATTCATTTCTAACGGTTTATCTTGTGAGTGTAGCTGGCATCGGTTCGGATCCACTACAAATCTGCCCCTACATCCCGTCAGTCTCCCTTCCTTCGGTGCTTGGTGTCATTTCTGTCCCAACGGAGTGATGCCAAGTGATCCCGACACTGTTTGCAGAAAATGGTGCTCAGGTATCGCGCCGATATCCTTCCTTCATCCCCGCCTATCGTTTCGGTGGTAGACATGTTTATATCCCGAATCATCCTTTTATCTTGTCGTGTCGGCAATCATTAATGATCTTAGTCATCAAAAAAGGGCAATGCCAGCAGACTCAGTTTTCCCCGCTATCCTATTCCTTGGACGAGTACAGATCCCTTCCGTCCGCTTGATAATAATGTGGCCGTAACGTTCATGTTCTGCTACATGGTTACCAAGTACGTCCTCGCTTCCGAGCTAGTCAAGTTTGCTACCTGGCTAAGTTACCACTTGGTGTAGCTATGTTTACACCAACTTTCCACACATTGATCCATTTTCGTGCACACCGTCACAACATGTTAGATCGTAGTACCGGAGTTCCCACGAGATTTATGTGCTTACGTAGGCATGCATATTGTGTGAATAGCACTAATATGTGACTTTGTCTGTGTGTGCGTGGATTGTTTTTGTGTGCTTTGTTTAGTTGAGTTGTTTTCTTTTGCTCCTTTCTTTTTGGGTCCTCAGTGTTACCCTATTTTACCCTTATGGAAGTTGCTCATCAATCGACACTGGACTTGAAGAAGCAATAAGGATTTCAAATATTTGGAAGAAGCTCAGCTAAACACATCAAGTCTACTCAGTACTTAATCCCCACAACAGTAATGGTCAAGCCAGCAAGAAAACAAGTTAGATACAAGATCAATGGTATATTTTCAGTCAAAGGTATGGATCATATAGAAAGCTTTGGCTCAGCAATGCATGATACTTGAAATATGTTATACTCCGAAAGACAGCCAGACTGTGCTATGATCAAGGAAAACAGTCAAACAATTTTTCTCATGTCAGTCACCCGCCGCAAAATATTATGGGTGTATGTATGGATTTCAGTATGCATATCACAGTATGAAGCTTTGGATATGAGAAACTCAGTCTTCCTCCACACGCTATCGGAAGAAGCTTATGGTGCAAGGCTCCTCAATTTTTCCTCAATTCAATATGTGGACAGATTCTGGTCCAAGATACCTAGTCTTTCACAATAAGATACCTCGATAAAGGCTTCTGACATAAGGAATTGAATCTTTCTCAATAAGCAACCGACGAAGAAGCTTCTTAGGTACGGAACCCAGTCTTCTCCAGCACGCCACTGCGGCAAAAGCTTCGAGCGTATGATATCGAGTCTTCTTTAGGAAGCTACTCGGATGGCTTCCCACATAAGACACCCAGCCTGCGTCAGTATAACAATACACACCATCGTCAGGTATTACACTGTCAGAATATGACAGTGCAGCTCAAGGATTAGGTTCACAATAATTTTGTCAGAAGTACAATTCAGTCAGGACATATGCCTACCTCAAGAATCGAGTGTTCGGTTGCATATGATTCTTATATATATGGTGAGAATGTATCACCGGTCATACCAGTCACTCATATAAGGATACAACTATGCTCTAGCAGATATACCTAAGAAAGAATCAATAGTCTTGACAATGGTCACCAAGGCAAATATTTCCACGCCTGACAAGGAGATCTCATGAACTCTTGTCACCCTCTTGTGTGATTGGCCTTAGCAACAAGCTCTACACAGCTACAAGCCTCGAGCGTATGTCATATGTGTGCGGACTCAGGTCGGAAAATAAGCACAAGGAATGATGCCAAAAATATTACACTAACCACATCCATGGTCATACGAAGAATCAAGGACATGTGTGGCCAAGATATTTCAGTAAGGTATCCTGACAAAGAAAATCATGACCGTAAAAGGATGAGACTGTCAGCAAAGGTATGATGATTTTGCATGACCATCAGGGTCCGATAACCAAGTCAGTTGGAGCCCAGATTCCTTATGGATCCACAAAGGCATACCTTCAGAGGCCTACTCCGTTTTACAAGGACTTCATATTCCGCTGAACCGCTTAATATGGATAGTGTGGAATATCCAAATTTATTCTATCATATCCAAGATTTCCTTTGCAAACTCTGCAGTTTGACTTCAACGGCAGTGTTAAAGCATCTCACGGCCTATTACCACAGATGGGTATACCGACAACATGTGTAAATCAGAAGCCGAACCATCAGCTCAGACCAGGTATACTCACTGGTGGAACCAAGTATACGGACATCTTATCATGAAAAGTATTTTCCCGCAAGCACCCGTGTCAGGCCAGTCTCAAGATGCTAATGTTTGCGGTATGCTACAGCTATAAATCCATACCCCTTTATATTGCTCACGACAGAAGGCAGTTGAATCTTTGGTACATACCTCATGCTCGAGCCAAAGAAACAAAGCAAGATAAGTCAGCACCACCTACGAGCAGTCAGATCTCGTCACGAGAATGGCCATGATTTCGATCATTGATTGAACCCGGAAAACATACATTTGTTGAAGCAACCCCATGGCAGAAGTAAATGTTTTGGTGACAAAAGGGAATTTATGCTCAGATCCATTAGATATCACCATAGATATGAAAGAATCGACATCAGCATAAGAGTTTGGTATATGAGCAAAACCTGTTAGAATTTGGGAAAGGTGAAGCAAACCACCCCAGAGAAAAGTAAGCAGGTCATATAAGATTCTCATGGGAACAATAAATAAAGGGAAAAGGATACCCGAGTTGGAAGCGATTTCCTTAAGGTATATTCTTACTTGTTCCCTGAGCAACCAAATCTCGAGGACGAGATTTCTTTAAGGGGGGAAGGTTTGTAACACCTTGGTTTTTGGCCCTTTTCTTTTTCTTTTTGATTTATTTGATTTTTGCCCTGATTTTGTTTTTGGAGTGGATCTATGGACTTGAAACCTGGGAAATCATCATCATTTCTTTTCTGAAGTGACTCATCATTCTTAAATCTTTCCCAAGATCATGTCACTTCATTTCTTGACCAAACCCTAAAATTATTTTCTAAGGAATGTTCCTTTTTCTATTAAAGGAATAACTCTATTTGTCCTAGGTTGTGAAGCAACCTATATTTCTGTCACTCGCAAAATTCCCAGATAGTTCTCATAATTTATTTGGGTCATATATTTCTCAGATATGCCCAAACTTTCCTTTCCTATCCCACAAGTAATTCCCCAATATTTGTTCTTCATTTCTGTCCAGTGTGGTTTTCTGTGAAGGAAGTGCCACCTATCCTTTCTTGATTGATCCCAAACTTTTTGGGCATGCTTTTACATCCAAATCATTGCCCCATGCCAAAATGCAGCTCCATTTGCCTAGTGAATATTCCTCAGCAATTTTTCAAAGTTTCTTTCAGACAGAAGGCATTGTGAAGGTACTAGCTAGGAGTATCCAAATGAGTTGAAAGTTTGCACGCCTCTTCATGTGCTCATATCATTACCCTCCTACAATTTATAGCTCCACCCAATGATCTATGTGAGCACAACTTCAATTCTTTGATTCTGTGAATATTTTTAGGTTATGAAACAAGTATAATTTATATTGCTTCATTAATTCTGAAAAATTACCAGATCGTGCTCCTACCCAGGTCACTCCTCTCCACCAAATTTGGGATCGTTTCAATAAACCATTTTATCACCAATATTATTCCAAGTTTCTGTACAGAGAGAATAGCTGTGAAGGAAGTACCATTTTGGCAAGTACGTTTGGTATGAAATTTTTACAGCATCTTTATATGTCCATATCCTTAGGCCTGGCCCAATTTCAGCTCAAGTGGCTGCTCTATGTGAGTGCAATCCTAATCTTGATTCTGGACCATAATGGCAGCTTCAAAGCAGCTATGCTTAATTGTGGTCCATTTTAATCCAAAACCCCCAGGATCAAAGTCCTTCTTAACCTAAACATCCCAGACATCATATTTGGCTCTTTGCTCTTCCCTGTTGATCACTAGTGCACACCCAAGTTTGCAACAACAAACTTTCATCAATGCCTCCCTTGCTACAGAGCCTCTCCTCTCGATATTTCACTTTCCACAACCCCACTAATGCAGAGACAACACCACAGACAAGGTTTGCCAGCCCATTGTAACGCCCCGGATTCGATGCGCCAGGTGTTTGTCAGTTATTCGCCGTCGTTGCCACGTCATGTGCTTGCGTGTTGCACTTTGCCATGTCATCATCTGCATTTCATATCATGTCATCATGTGCATTTCATTTTGCATACATGTTCGTCTCATGCATCCGAGCATTTTCCCCGTTGTCCGTTTTGCAATCCGGCACTCCTATGTCTCCCGGCGCCCCCTTTTTGCCAATTTTCATGTGCGGGTGTTAAACGGTCTCGGAATGGACCGAGGTTTGTCAAGCGGCCTTGGTTTAGCACCGTGAACCGCTGTCAAGTTTCGTGCCATTTGGAGGTCGTTTGGTACTCAACAGTTAGCGGTAGATAGCTGCAAAGCCCTCTTTGAGTTGCAGCCCAACACCCCTTCCAAAGTGGCCCAAAACCCAGCAAACTCCCCTCCATGCTCTCCGCCGTTCGATCACGATCGCGTGGCCGAAAACCGCTCCTCATTTGGAGTCTCCTAGCTCCCTCTACCTATAAATATGTGTCCCTCCCGAATTTTTCACGGTACAAACCCTAGCTTCCTCTTCCTCTGCGCCGCCGGACACATCTCCCCCGCCGCCCGGACATGTCCGTCGCCGTCCTGCCCATTCCGGAGCCGCCACCTGTCCGCCGCCGTCATCCCCGTGGCCGTGGCCCGCTGAGCCCATCGCGGGCCCTTGAGCCCGACCACGCCGGCGCGCGCTGGAGCCTGCGCCCGCCCGCGCCGGCGCTCGGGGTCCCAGCGCCTCCGCCGCCCGCCGCTCCCGCCTGGCGACCTCGCCGTCGCCGCCGCCTCCGCAAGTAATGCTGCCGCCCGCGCTAGCCAGCTAGCCCGCTTAGCCGCGCCTCCCGCTCCTCCGGCGCCCGCCCTGCCTGCGCCCGCCTGCCCTCCCGCCCGGGAGCCCGCCGCCCCTCCGCCGTCGAGCCTCGGCCTCATTGCCGAAGCCGCCGCCGCGCTCGTCGCTGCCTGCCTGCCGGACCTCCCGCTCGCCGCGCCCTCGCCTCCGACGCCCGTCCCACGCCCCCTCCGGCCTCCTCCTCGATGGATCCGGCCTTCACCGCCCCGGATCCGCCTTCTCCGGCCTTCCCCAGCCTCCTCCCCGAACTCCGGCGAAGTTCCGGCGAGTTCCGGCCTGCCTCGGAATCCGTGCGAAGGTTGACTTTCCCCCCGAAATCTGCCAAGTCCCGGAGTATTTTGTTATCATCATGCCATGTTTGACCTGTTGTATCTCTGTGCATGTAGCTCTGTTTTGCGTGTGTAATATGTCAAATTGTTCATATCGACGAGTACATCATTTCATATCATTGCATCATTTACATTTGAGCTCATCTTGATGCCCGAAATGCTGTTAGAAGAGGGCTATGTGATGTTAGTTTCTGATTCTTATCAGAACATGCACTTTTGTCATTTTTGCCATGATTGATGTGTGCACCCTATGAACTTGAGTCCTACATGTGTTTTGTAATATGCCATGCCATCTTTACATAGGTGTATGCCATGTATTTTTGTGATCAATGTGGTGACTAGCACAACCATGCAAACTAGGCTTCATGATGTTGCTGATATCAGCCCCTGTTTTGCTGATATTTTTATGCCATGTAAACTTGATGCTACCGAGAGATCCATGCTTATTTTGAGATACTTCAGTAAGGATGTTTTGAACATATGGTTATTATCTATCTATCCATGCCCTTGTTTGCAATTATGGAGTGCCATAGCTTGAGTCAATCGAGCTCTACTTTTGCTATAAAATGTTTCCTGGCAGGTTGTTTACATGTTATTCAATTTTGCCAAGGTTGTTGTAGTTGATCCGTGTATGCTATGATGTTGTTCTTGCCATGTATAGCTTCTATGCCATGTCTTCTTACCGTGAGTTGCCTTGCCATGCCATGTATTGCTCTGTGGTGAGTGGTTCAAGCTCACCAACATGCCTACTTATTGTTGTTCCTGCCATGTGTGAATCTGTCATATAACTTGCCATGTTTACATGGGTGCCATCATATCTTCGGATACTTTTTGGCTCATGGTCACTAAAGGACATTTGATCTATGCATTTATTAGATTCATGCCATGCCTTTGTTTGCCATGATAAGTTCCGGTACCATGTTGTTTGATAGCTCTAAACATGTTAACCTGATGTTATTTCTGCCATGTCTTGTGAATTCTGCTAAGTCTGTGAACCTGTTATTATTTGCAATCTTGCCATGTCTTTTTGAGCATGTTCTAATTGTTTCTGGAGATAGCTCAGTGTTCATGTTTTGTCATGCTTTACCTGCACCTCATGCCCATGCCTTTTGTTTTCTTGTTGAGGTCCTGTAGCATGTTGTTTTGATGCTTGCAATATGCCTAGTTGCTGTTTTGGACAGATTGTTGTCATGACTTGTATAGTGTGTATGTGTTGAACCGTTGCTCCGTTTTGAGTGTGCTCTATATGAAACTTGCTTGATTTTGCATGTAGTTTCATATTATCATGTTGCATCCTTGTTTTGAGGTGTTTGCTTGATGTTTGTATGCATTTTGCATCAATGCCATGTTTAACTTGTTTTGCTCATATCTTCTAGGCCGTAGCTCCGAATTAAATGAAATTTATATGTAACTTGACTAGAATTCCGTGTAGATCATCGTGGTGCATTTTAACTTGCTGTTTAACAACTTGAACATAAGGTTTATTCAGATCTGGACCAATTTCGAAATTTGCATATGAGGACTTACCGGAATTGTTATATGTTGTTCCCGGCCTCATTTAAACTTGCTTTGATGTGTTGCTCTTGTTTGCATCATCTCTTGCCATGAGTAGCTTCATGTAGCTTTGTCATGCATCATGCTTGGTTGTGCATCATGTCTTGTATATGTGTGGTGTGTTTACTATGTTGTGTGCTTCTTCTTGTTGGTTCTGTTTCGTTGCGATCGTGAGGATTAGTTCGCTCACGCTTGGTTCGGCTTCATCCGTTCGTCTTCTTCATGGACTCGTTCTTCTTCCTTGCGGGATTTCAGGCAAGATGACCGCTACCATGGATCTCACTACTATCATTGCTATGCTAGTTGCTTCGTTCTTTTCGCTATGCTGCGCTACCTATCACTTGTTCCTCAAGCCTCCCAAATTGCCATGTCAGCCTCTAACCTTTTGCACCCTTCCTAGCAAACCGTTGTTTGGCTATGTTACCGCTTTGCTCAGCCCTCTTATAGCGTTGTTAGTTGCGGTGAAGGCGAAGTTTGTTCCTTGTTGGAACATGGAGATGTTGTTCCTTGTTGGAACATGTTTACTTGTTGGGATATCACAATATATCTTATTTAATTAATGCATCTATATACTTGGTAAAGGGTGGAAGGCTCGGCCTTATGCCTGGTGTTTTGTTCCACTCTTGCCGCCCTAGTTTCCGTCATATCGGTATTATGTTCCCGGATTTTGCGTCCCTAACGCGGTCGGGTGATTTATGGGACCCCCTTGACAGTTCGCTTTGAATAAGACTCCTCCAGCAAGGCCCAACCTTGGTTTTACCATTTGCCTCACCACCACCTACTTTTCCCTTGGGAGTCGCTCTCTCGAGGTCATCTTTATTTTAGCCCCCAGGGCCAATGCTTCTCTAAGTGTTGGCCGAAGCAACGAGCTCAGGGGCCACCTTGGGGAAACTTGAGGTTGGTTTTACTCGTGGGATGTCTCATCCGGTGTTGCCACGAGAAGCGAGATATGTGCAGCTCCTATCGGGATTGTCGGCGCATCGGGCGGTCTTGCTGGTCTTGTTTTATTCTTTGTCGAAATGTCTTGTAGCAGGATTCCGAGACTGATCGGGTCTTCCCGGGAGAAGGAATATCATTCGTTGATCGCGAGAGCTTATCATGGGCTAAGTTGGGACACCCTGCAGGTATAAACTTTCGAGAGCCGTGCCGAGGTTATGTGGCGATGGGAATTTGTTAATATCCGGTTGTAGTAAACTTGAAGTAAACTCTTCTAAAATACACCAACCGTATGCGTGAATCGTGAGTGTCTCTTTTCGGGGTTGATCGAGAGGAGAACACGGTTTCTGGGTTATGTCTGACGTAAGTAGGAGTTCAGGAGCACTTCTTGGTCATTGCTAGTTGTCGACCGTTCCTTTGTTTCTCTTCTCGCTCTCATTTGCGTATGTTAGCCACCATATAAGCTTAGCCGCTGCTGCAACCTCACCACTTTATCCCTTCCTTTCCTACTTAAGCTTTGTTAGTCTTGATACCCATGGTAATGGGATTGCTGAGTCCTCGTGGCTCTGATTACTACACCAACAGTTGCGGTACAGGTTTGCGATGATCATGACGCGAGAGCGATGTTTGCTGTGTTGGAGTTCTTCTCCGCTTCTTCTTGATCGGGGATAGGTTCGGTCGGCAGCCTGGGCTAGCGTGGTGGATGTCGTTTGAGTTTCTGTTTATGTTTCATCCGTAGTCGGATGTTGATCTTGTATGTTGAATTGTTGTATTCGTGTGGCATTGGATGCCTTATGTATGTATCCCCACTATTATGTAATGTTGATGTAATGATATCCACCTTGCAAAAGCGTTTCAATATGCGGGTCTATCCTTGGTGGGACCTTCGAGTTCCTTTTGGATAGGGTCGCATATTGGGCGTGACACCCATTGTGTCCTCCCTGTGACATGTCGCGTGTTGACCGCGTTGGCGACATGCATGTGTATGCGCTCTGCAGGTCGGAGGCGCGTCCAACGCTCTGCCCAGATCGATTCACTCCTCCCCTCGCTATCCTCGCACACGTGAGCGTGTCTAGTAGCATCCACGGGCCGTTGCCGTCGCCATGGACCCCTCTCCATCTCCGGCCGCTTCCTCGCCGGAGCTAGCTGCCGAGCACCACAGGGCGCACTGTGCTCGGTTTGGCTTTGAGCTCGTCGCGGTGTCTTCCTCCCATGCCCCTTGGCCTCCACTGCCCCGTGAGCTTCCCCTTGTACCCTCTCGTCGCCTGCCGTCGAGCGAGCTCATGTGCCCACGCATCCGCGATGGCCGATAGCGCAACACCTCGTCCCCTCGCCTATATAAGCTTCCTCGAGGCTTCCCAGCCACACCAGGAGCTCCACCGCACTCCTCTCCCCCTCCCCATCTTCTTTCCCTTGCTTGGGAACTTCGCCACACCATGAATGCTCGCCACGACCGCCGCCTCGGTCATCAATGATTTCGGCGAGCCAAGCTCCCTCCCTCCTTCTTTCCACCAGCAAAGATATCCCATAGCCACGCAGAGCCTCCCCACTTATTCGCCTTCTCCTCTGGTGAACTAGAGCACCTAGACCACCGGCGACCGATGCCGCCATCTGCCGCGGGTGAGGTGCTGCTCGCCACCGACCTCCCCGATGACCGCGCTACCCCGAGGCGGGTCCGCCTCCGTCTCCTGGGCACACCGGTGGGTCGGGCGCCGCCAATGGTGGCCGGAGCTGTGAGAACGGCCGCCGGTGCCGGCCCTGCCCTCTGTCCGCGTGAGCAAGCGGGAGTTTGGAGAATAAGACCTGACCAGTGGGCCCCACCCTTCATGGACCGCACCAGTCAGCCGCACACGCGTTGACCCGACCGACCCGCTCACGTGGATTAGTGGAAGAGTATTCCCAGGAATACGTTTTCCCTAATCGAAAGCGTAAACCGGTGCGGCTGTGCGCATAAATTGACTTTCCTTTTTTTGAAAGCGTATTTCAGAAAATGCGTTTTATGTTCCAGTCAGGGACTTGTTTGTGGATTTATTTTTACAGATGGGCCCCTGGCAGAAAAACAATCATATATTTTTGCTCCCTACTCCAAATGAGGTGATTCCAAAGCCCACTTTTCGTTTCGTCGAGCCCGTTCCAATGGAATCATTTCCACCATGTGTTAACATTCCAAAAATGACCATTTTGCCCCTACCCTTATTCAGCCCACTCCGAGAGAGAATGTTGTCTGGCGATTCTTTCCGCGAGCTTCTCGCACTTCCTCCCGGTGAATCTCTCCACCCCAGGCAAGCCACACCCTCTGTTTGCATGATTGCAATGCAATGCCACGGTTTAAACTATTTAAACTTATTTAAAATATTGCATTAGCTATGTATGATTTGTTCATGGCATTTCTTGGAGTTGTGATGATCTTGCTACTGCCATGATGTTGATTGGATTCCTAGGGCTAATATTTTGCAAATGATGAGGATGACATGTTGCCATTGGATTATTAGTGGCTATTATGATCATTTTCATGATGGAATTTGATATTATGCTTTGGAGTATTATTTTGGATATGATGTTATCATGTGATCTTAGGTTAATATTTGATCTTGCTATTGGATTAGTAGTATCATGTTTCTTGGATTCATCATGATCTTAGTTGATATGCTACCCTCGGAGTATTAGGTTAAAACTATATCTGGATTATTTGTTGGATATTGCTATGACTTGGATTACATGTTGATAGATGATATTGGAGTATCAGTTATCGCAGATCTATTTTGGGGATAAATTCCATCATTTCATTGGTCAGGTGCCACCGAACCGGGCTTTTCCAGTGCAACCACATTTTCCTCTATGGGAGGGCCCTAATGCGGTCTACTATCGTGCCTCCCGCCAGTGCCTCAAACTAGGAAAGGTTATGGGCATGCGCTACCCTGATCTGGTAGGCAGACATAAGCCTTGTGTGCCCGTTGTTGTTGTACCCGGGTTGTCCCCGTTTGGGACCATTTTGTTCTGCCCCTGTGGGGACCCCGACTCATAAGTCGTGATCACCGAATGCACGTGTACAGTGATCCCAGAGATCAATGCTCACTGAACACACAAAAGCTGAATAACAAGAGTCTTACATCCATACATACCGTCTTACACAAATTATGACCATTATGGTCAAGTCTTACATTGATAAAGCCTTAAGGGCTGAACATCAAATAAAACACAAGCGGCGGAAATCTTGACGATAAGTAGAACCCATGCCATCTGCCTTAACCCTACGGGCATTCGACCGAGAAGCGTCCTAGTTAGCATGCTCGTCTCCAAAGAACTCTTCTTGAACTCTGGTTCTTCCATGCCAGCCAATTAAATAACCGATGGCAAGCCAATGAGTACTTTGAATGTACTACTTAAGCAACCCATGTTTTGGTTCGAGATATAGCAATGCATGATATAGGTAAATTTTTGTAGAAAGCTAGTTTTGAGTGCAATAATATGTTCAACAACTTGTAAGACATGCATCAGAGAATTCAAGTAACCATGAGGTCAGATTACTGAGATATCAACATAAATAGAGTGGGCATCAACCCAACTCAATCATGTCAAGTCCTTTGACTTGACCCAAGTAGATCTTCCCACTTATCCAAACACACACACTGGTTTGTAAACATGTGGACGTAGCCCAAGAGCGGTTACCCAACTGTCCTTGACCGTGGACACGGCTATTCGAATAGTTTTACACTCTGCAGAGGTAGCACACTTTACCCACAAGATCCGGGGAACTTCAGTGTCATCCACGACCCGTGATACCTCAAGTACCCGGGGTAAGCACCCGATCACTATATTTCCCTAGACGACACTAACATGGAGTCCACTCGTTGTTCCGTATCCTCACGATGTACATCATATGAGACTCACTCGAGATCGTAACATCCGAGAGGGGACGCAACGGTGTATCCGGTGCCCTGTAAAAACAGTCATGGCCGCCCTACCTGGCACGACCCCGTCCCGAGAGAGAGCACCAACTCTCCCCCGTCACTAGTAATGCGGGCTCCAAGCTAGTATCGGCCTAGGTAATCAACAATGCCCTTTCCCATATAAGGGTAGAGTGGTTGCGCATGTAAGGTTGGAATAACGGTCGCAACTTAAACCAATCCGTTTGAAAACAACACACACACTTGCCTCGGTACACCACTTCGTCATCAAGTGGTTACCCATCATCATCATCTCCCTCGGGCATAAGTGGCACCCGACGGGGTTTTCGAAAAGTCCTTTGAAAAATACATTATCTCCTTCACCATGCATATACCCGTCCCTTTTTGCGTAGCACTACTTTAGCATCCTATCTACTCCCACCGGCATAACCCTCATAAGAAGGTAGGGTCACGCACAATGCAAGTATCAATGAGGAAGTAACGGTGGCAAGCCACCCCATGTGGTCACCACAATATCATGTCTCCGATGCAAGCAATAAAATTGTTATATGGCATGCATAAAAAGGGTTTCATAGACATGGTCAAAGGGCTGCTTGCTCGCTCAACAAAGTCTTACGGGTCTTCAAAGTCTTACGGTCCAACTCTTCACAACAACGCAATCTATAAATGCAAAATAATAACGATAAAATAAGGCAATAATAAAACAGAAAAACCAAAGTGCTCGAAAAATGTCAAATCATTTTATTAAATACTAGGTTGAAAACTAAGAAGGGAAAATTCCTAGTTTTGGATTTGGAGTAGCAGAATAGGAGGAATGGATTTACAAAGGTATATTTAAATGCTTAAAATCACATTTAAATATTTACAGATGAAGAAAAGGTTGTTGGATTTGAATGAAAGTTGCACCATTAAATAGGTGGGATTTTTACAAGAATTTAGGAACTGGAATTATTTCATTTGGATAAATATTGTATCTGTGGAATTTTTATAAAGCAGATGTAAAAGAAAAAGGAGAAGCAAAGATGCGTGCAAGCGGGCGGAAGGACCACAGTGCAGCAGGCCCAAATGGGTTTCAGCCACGCGAGGCTGCCACGTCAAGGCGTAAAGGCAAAATCGCCTTCAGCCGCCGACGCGAATAATCTGCACGCGCTCGTGCGTTTTAAACCTGACGGGTGGGTCCCACCCATCAGGGCGTGAGGCTGACGGACAGGGCCCACGGCCGTCGTCGTCTACCTCTGTCTGAGGCGACAATGAGCTTCGCCGGGCGGCGTCTGAACACGGAAGGGTGCGTGGGTGGTACCGTTGTGCTCAGGGCCGTTCGGATGGAGGTGGAGTTGGCCGTCGGGGTGGCCTGGTTCGCCGGCGACGAGGTCTTGCGGCGGAGGAGCTTCGGGTGGTGGTCGTTCCGGTCGAATCCGGCTGCAAACGAGGCGGGGAAGAGAGGGGAAATGATCAGTGCGAGGAGGCGGTTTCAGATCGGGGCAGAGGAGGAGCGGGGGAGGCCTATACCTCGCGAACTCCGGCGAGCCGAAACGGCGGAGCTCGAGCTCGGGCTCGAGCGGTTCTGGAGAGGAACTGGGGGTGCTGGGGGATGTTTTGGTGGTGCAGAGGGCGAGTGGTTAGGAGAGGAGGGATCTGGGAGGCCTTTAAATAGGCGAACGGCGGGGTGCCGTGGACTCAGGCGCCGGTGGGCTCTCGCTCGTCAGCCGCGGGGCTCGGGGAAGAGGCGTGGTGTCTGGGTGTTCTGGACGTCGACTACGTCGGGTGAGATAAAGAGAGGGAGTGGGGAGAGGTCAGAGGCGCGCGCGTGTGAGCCGCGCCATTGGCGCGCTCGGGCGGCCTCTGTTTGCTAGCGCGGAGGTGCGGGGAGGAGGAGAGAGGAGGGGGACGACCGTGTAGCGTGTTGCGGATGCCGAGGCGCATCGGCAGGCGCGCGGGGGAGGCCCGAGGTGGTCGGAGGGCATAGGGCGGCTATAGTACGGGAACGCACTGTAGCGCGCTCCAGAGCGCCCAAATGGCCGGCATGGCATTTTCTATGCCTTGTGGGCGCGGCCAACCGTGTCCAGTAGCTCAAGGGTGGAGTAAAGAAGTAGGGGGAGGCATTGGATGCTCTGGATGGCCGCTGGGGTGAGGAGAGAGGTGAGGAAGAGAGAGGAAGGGGCTGTCGGAGAGAGAAAGTGGGGTTTACCCATCCAATAATTGAGCTGTGGACTTGCCATTGTTCTTTGGAGGTGAAAGGGGTCTAGGATGAGTTGTGGTAAAAAGTTGAGCTCAAGGAGAATAGTTTTAATGGTCAAAATGGGGATTTTTTAAAAGTGGCAGAAGGTGTTTGACAAAGGTTTTAGCAAGCAAATGATTTCCAAATGCCATGATACTCCTCAGGGTTAAATGAAACATATAATTAGGGCCCTCCACCAATTTGGAGCTTATTTGGGCAAAGTTGCCAATGCAACTTTTGTAAACCCTAGAAATGAGCAGAAATAGACTTGTGTAGATCTATTGAGCATAACACTTCTCCTTGATGCACTACTTGGTGTAGTGGCCTCATTTGGTCATTTGAACATGCTCACAAAAGTTGGGGTTAAGGGGAGAAAGTTGGTAGTACAAACTTGTTCAAATATGATTCTGGTCAGAGAGGGTTTTGGGGCATTTTGGTGAACCAAAATGACTTTAATTAATATGAGGCTTTGCAAGGTGATCACAATATGCACTTGTGACTTGCTGGATTTTTCTTGGATTTTTATGAAAATATTTCCTGTAGAAATATTTCAAATCCTTGAAATGGGCAGAAATGGTTTTGGGAGGTTTTGTCCAATATTTTGATCATGACCATATGTTGAAACTATTATATATGGAAAATATATGTCCACTGAGTTTCCCTGATTTTTGTCAAATATTTTTGAAACAATAAAATAATTTTTCCCTATTAAGGACCATTTCTGGCCTTAAGAAAAATCTTTTAAATAAAATAGGAAAATAGCTTTTAAAATTATATTTTTGTGGTTTATGGGAGTCCTACATCTAATAGGATTCAAATATACCTTTTGAAACATTTTTCACACCCCAAATCTAGCACATGCAGTGTAATCCTCAATTTAGGGGTTTTTGGAAAAACTAATTTTAGAAAATACTTTTTGGCCAAATTATTTTTGTAAGAAAATACTATATTGCTCTATACACATGGCATGATCATTGGGCAGAAGTTTAGGGCAAGAAGATGAAGTATACAAGGTGGAGTTGTGTTGACTTTGAAGAGCACTTGAAAATCACAGAGAGAAAACCAACTCCAAAATAAAAAGGCCAAATAATGCAAAAGTTTTTTGTTGGTCCAAATTTTCATGCTTTATTAATGCAAATGAAATGTTACAAAATGCAGGGTGTGACAGACCTACCCCCCTTATGTAGCGACCAGACCCGAATGAATCTAGCGCTCTGTGCTCAGTGTCATCCTGGATCGAATGTCGACACCACACAAGATACTTCAAGGATTTATAGCGAGTAGCAATCACACACTCATTACATCGTTGTCCACAAGGAACTGAATACAATAATATGGCTTAAGGCCATCTAATAATAACAGCGGAAAGCTTGGAAGATAAGCGAGTCCATCAACTCCAACGGCATCACCGAGTATAGAACCACGACCTAACACCTTACTCGCATGGTCGAAAAGTGCTGCAGCGTGAAAAGTTGCAGCCCAAAATTGACACATGGAATATCTGGCAATGTAACACATAAGAGCAATGAAAGAATAAGCCTATACTACATGCATATTTGGCTGGTGGTAAGGCTCTACTGTTACATTTGCATAAAGCTGATTTTCCCTACATCAAAGGAATAATTTTATTTAACTATCATGGTGGTTGTTAAACATTGAGAATGGTTGACAAACATCCTCAATCCCAATAAAAAGTACTCATCAAAACCCAATAACTTTTATTTAGAAGTAACATGTTGAGATTCACATGATAATCAAGTACCGGATACTCAAATTGTCCATAACCGGGGACACGGCTAATCATGATTAGTTTATACACTCTGCAGAGGTTTATGACTTTTCCCCACAAGACTCGATCGCCTCCGCTTGGTTCTCGCACTACATGGTGTTTGAGAAACGGATGACCGAGACATAGTCTTTCGTAAGCGCTAGCACCTTACATGTGGGTAGACCGTACCAACCTATATCCCTACATCAGCTAGTCTGCCGTAAGAGTTCATACGACTTAGTCAACTATGCGAGCCCATAATTGGCTTGTGGCTGCACACGGAAGTTTCAGTTTGAAAAATCTTATGATCCCTTAGAGCACAGGTGGCGGTCCGAAGAAATACAGAGCAAGTCTGATAGAAACCAGGTGCCTCAATCCACCCAGATGTGTGTTTAGGTTGCCACCTTAGATAAACCATTAATTAACAATCTCACATCTGTCATGGATATTCACTCACCCAATCCACGTCTACTAGCATAGCATGGCATGATAAGCAAACGTAGAAGTAACTCCCAAGGTTTCATAAGTAAAACAGGTAATAGGTACTACCTCAATCTACTTCCCAATACCCACAATTTAATTAGATCCTAATCATGCAAGTGTTTGAGGAATAGATCTAATGCATAAAAGCTGGGTATGAGAAAAGTATGATCAAGTGTTACTTGCCTTGCGATGATCCATGAGTCCTAGAGATTCGAAGTAACAAGCGGCGCACTCGGGTGATCTAACGCAGACAAACAACAAGCATACAATAAGTACTCATCTAATGCACAGGAAATCTCGAATAAAAGATCTAACCAGAAAGTTCAACTTAAGAACCCTGGTTACAAAAGAATCGAATCAAAACAAACTCCGAAAGTCGAAACTCGAGAGAGCGTCTCGGTTTAGCGATCTGAAATTAGGTCAAAATTTCACAGTAGCAAAACTCTGTGAAAGTAGGGTAATCGAACGGCGGTTTAGTTCTGAAACTCCAGCGCTTGAATCACCCGATTCGATAAACGAGCTAGAAATAAAACAGTTTTGAAAATCGGATCGAAATCAAATCGAAAATAACGGATTAATTCCGATTAAAAAGAAAAACGACGAGCGAGTTAAAAAGCGAGCGTTAGATTGTAAGCGTATCCAACGAACGCGTTCATTGAAGCGAAGCGGTTCGGTGAGCGTCAGTTAAATAAGAAACCGAAAAAAAATAAAATAAAACCAATCTAGGTTCTTTTTTTAAAAAAACCGAACATATATTTTTAAAAAAACCGGATCGGTCCGAGGGGAGAAACCGAATCGTGCGGGCGGGCTACGGTGGCTACCTCCGGCGCTTCGGGTGAGGCTCCGGCGTGAGGTGGTCCCAGGGGTGGAGGGCGGCGAGGGGCGGGGCTACAGCGGCGGCATGACGGGAACGGCAATGGCGGCGGCTCCTCAAGGGCGGCGGCTCGGCTTGGGGAGGCGGGAGGCGGCGGGCGAGGTGAGGGAGAGGGGGTCGGCGGGGTATAAATAGGAGGGTGCTCGGCAGGAAGGGGCAGCAGGAGCAGGGGAGCCGGACTCGTGGCGGCGACGCTCCCAGCGGGACTTCGAGCGGCGTCTTGCGCGAGGAGAGGAGGAGGTGGGCTGGGCGTTGGGCAGGGGCTGGTGGCTTGGGCCGGCTGGGCCTCGGTCCAGTATGAGTTTTTTAAATAAAATTAAACCAAAAGCGAAATAAAAAATACCAAAGCGATCTCGGATTTAAATAAAACAAATTTTCCCCGACTCCTAAAATGAGTGAACAAAATGAACTTTAAAAACAATATACATGCATAAATTTTTTAAATGCTCATTTTGCCTAAGCAAAATAAATCTTCCAAAACCAAATTTGATTTATTTATAATATCTTCATTTTTCCTAATTGTTTGGGAAAGTCATATTATTCCCTCTCGAAATATTTTTATAGGAAAAACTTTATGAAGATAATTAAATAAATCCAATGATCCCATTTTCAAAATTTGAGAAATCCCAAATATGAAAATTATGAAACTTCCAACTCTCTCCGAGGGTCCTTGAGTTGCGTGAAATTTCTAGGATTGGAAAAATGCGAGAAAATATGATATGCATGATGACCTAATGTATAACATTCCAAATTGAAAATTTGGGATGTTACACCTTACAAGAATCTCGTCCCCGAGATTCCTAAGCTAGGCTTTAAAGAGATACGGAAACTCCGTTCTAAGGTAGTCTTCACGTTCCCGGGTTATACCTTGATGTGGTTGCTCCTTTGGACCTCGAAGTACTTGATGGTGCGGCTTGAGTGTGTCGCTCGACCTCATCAAGATGCGGATGGGCCTCTCACAGAAGTCAAATCAGTGAAGGTCAATGGCTTGGTGGTAGCGTCCTTGTAAAGATTAGGCTTGCACGGAACTTGGAGACACTTCGGAGTTGTGACACGTGGAATATGTTGTGCACATCGGATAGTTCAGGTGGCAGTTCCAACTGATAAGCCACTTCCCCTTGTCGGTCAGTGATCTTGTAGGGGCGATGTATCTTGGGGCGAGCTTTCCTTTGACATGGAAGCGCCTGGTTCCCTTGAGAGGTGTGACACGAAGGTAGACATGGTCTCCAACTCGGAAATTCATGTCTCTCGCCGTGAGTCGGTGTAGCTCTTACGCCTTGATTTGGCGGTCTTCAAACGCTCTCGACAAGCTGGACTTGCTCTTCAGATTCAAGTAACAAGCGGCGCAATCCGGTGATCTAACGCAGACAAACAACAAGCATACAATAAGTACTCATCTAATGCACAGGAAATCTCGAATAAAAGATCTAACCAGAAAGTTCAACTTAAGAACCCTGGTTACAAAAGAATCGAATCAAAACAAACTCCAAAGTCGAAACTCGAGAGAGAACGCCCTGGGCTTAGCGATCTGAAATTAGGGTCAAAATTTCACAGTAGCAAAACTCTGTGAAAGTAGGGTAATCGAACGGCGGTTTCGTATTTAAACTCAGCGCTTGAATCACCCGATTCGATAAACGAGCTAGAAATAAAACAGTTTTGAAAATCGGATCTCAAATCAAATCGAAAATAACGGATTAATTCCATTAAAAAGAAAACGACGAACGAGTTAAAAAGCTTAACGCTCATAATGTAACGTATCCAACGAACGCTGTTCATTGAAACGAACGGTTCGGTGAACGTCCGTTAAATAAGAAACGAAAAAAAATAAAATAAAACCAATCTAGGTTCTTTTTTTAAAAAACCGAACATATATTTTTTTAAAAACCGGATCGTCCGAGGAGAGAAACCGAATCGGCGGCGGGCTCGGGTGGCTACTCTCGGCTCTGCCGTGAGGGCTCCGGCGGCGGGGTGGTCCATGGGCCTGGAGGGGGGCGGCGAGGGGCGGGCTACGGCTGGCCGGCTGACGGGAACGGCAGCGTGGCGGGCGGCCAGCAGGCGGCGGCTCGGCTTTGGGGAGGCGGGCGGCGAGGCGAGGTGAGGGAGAGGGGGGTCCGCGGGGTATAAATAGGAGGGGTGCTCGGCTGGGAAGAAGCAACGGAGCCGGAGCGAGCCGGACTCCGGCGGGCGGCGACGCTGCCCCCGAAGGACTTTGCAAGGGCCAAGCGCAAGGCGAGGGAGAGGAGGAGGTGGGCAGGGGCCGGGCCGGGGCCAGGCTGGCTGGCCAATTGGGCCTCGGTCCAGTCGTGGTTTTTTTAAATAAAATTAAACCAAAACGAAATAAAAAATACCAAACGATCTCGATTTAAATAAAACAATTTTCCCGACTCCTAAAAATGAGTTTAACAAAATGAACTTTAAAACAATATACATGCATAAATTTTTTAAATGCTCATTTTGCCTAAGCAAAATAAATCTTCCAAAACCAAATTTGATTTATTTATAATATCTTCATTTTTCCTAATTGTTTGGGAAAGTCATATTATTCCCTCTCAAATATTTTTATAGGAAAACTTTATGAAGATAATTAAATAAATCCAATGATCCCATTTTCAAAATTTGAGAAATCCCAAATATGAAAATTATGAAACTTCCAACTCTCTCCGAGGGTCCTTGAGTTGCGTGAAATTTCTAGGATTGGAAAAATGCGAGAAAATATGATATGCATGATGACCTAATGTATAACATTCCAAATTGAAAATTTGGGATGTTACACCTTACAAGAATCTCGTCCCCGAGATTCCTAAGCTAGGCTTTAAAGAGATACGGAAACTCCGTTCTAAGGTAGTCTTCACGCTCCTGTGTTGCTTCGCTCAGTGGTTGTTCAATCGGACCTCGAAGTACTTGATGGTGCGGCTGAGTGTGTCGCTCGGCCTCATCCAAGATGCGGATGGGCTCTCTACCAGAAGTCAAATCAGTCAAGGTCAATGGCTTGGGACCGACGCCCTTGTAAAGATTAGGCTTGCTCGAACTTGGAGACACTTCCTGAGTTGTGACACGTGGAATATGTTGTGCACATCGGATAGTTCAGGTGGCGTTCTAATCGATAAGCCACTTCCCTTGTCGGCCGCTGATCTTGTAGGGACGATGTATCTTGGGGCGAAGCTTTCCTTTGACATGGAAGGCCTGGGTTCCCTTGAGAGTGTGTGACCAAGGTAGACATGGTCTCCAACTCGAAATTCATGTCTCACGCCGTGAGTCGTTGTAGCTCTTCCGCTTTGATTTGGCAGTCTTCAAACGCCTCTCCGACAAGCTGGACTTGCTCTTACGCCTCAAGCGATATCGGGCCCAAAGACTAGTCCTTCTCCGTCTCTCGACCAATTGAGGGGTGCGCACTTCCGTCTCAGATAACACCTCAAATGGTGCCATCTCAAGGCTTGACTGATAATCTGTTGTTGTAGGAGAACTCAGTGAAGGGAGGCAATCTTCCCACCTAGCTCCATATGCTAAGACACATGTGCTCGGAACATGTCTTCGAGTATCCGATTCACTGTTCATCGACCTCCGGTGCCTGTGGGTGGAAAAAAGGTCAAGGACAACTTGGTCCCCATGGCCTCTTGGAACTTCTTCCAGAACCTTGAGGTAAACTGGGTTCCTCGGTCTGACACAATCTCCTTGGGAACACCATGAAGGCTTACGATTCTGCTGATGTAGAGGCTGGCTAGCTGGTTTCCCTTGTAAGTTGTTTTGACAGGAATGAAATGGGCTACTTTGGTCAAATGGTCGACTATGACCCAGATGGAGTCATGTCCCTTATTTGACCTGGGTAATCCAGTGATGAAGTCCATTCCGACTTTATCCCATTTCCATTCAGGCACCTTGAGAGGTCAGAATAATCCAATGGTCGCCGATGTTCAGCTTTGACCCTTTGGCATGTGTCACACTTAGCGACAAAAGTGGCTATCTCTCTCTTCATGCCATGCCACCAGAATCTTTCCTTTAGGTCTTGATACATCTTGGTTCCACCGGGTGGATGGAATACGGTGTCATGAGCTTCTTGCAAGATCAAATTCTTGAGCTCAACTGTTAGGTACACGCAAATGCGATTCCCAAACCACACAGATTCCTTGCTCATCCCTCCGAAAATCCTGGGGCTTTGCCGCTTTGATCTTCCTCTTGATGCCCTCAATACTTTCGTGTCCCTCCGAGCTTCCTTAATATCATCCATCGTGGTAGGCTTGACTTCAAGGTTGGCTAAGAATCCTCGTGCAACCGGTTCAACTCGAAGCTTTCAAGCTCAGATATAAGCGGTGTAGCTTGCTCTTAAGCATAGCATTCAAGGAGCAAGCCTTCCCGCTTAATGCATTTGCTACCACATTAGCCTTTCCAGTGGTGATATTGAACACTAAGGTCATAATCCTTGATCAACTCTAGCCATCATCTTTGCCTCATGTTCAATTCTTCGAGTGAAAATATACTTCATACTTCGTGATCCGTATATCTCACACCGCTTCCCTAGAAGGTAATGTCGCCAGGTCTTTAAGGCGTGAACTACAGCTGCCAACTCAACATCATGAGTAGCATAGTTCTCTTCATGAGGACGAGCTGTCCGGATAGATATGCTACGACCGCTTTTCTTGCATCAGACACCACCGAGTCCGGTTCTTGATGCATCACAATAGATCAAAATTCCTTGTGAATATCAGGTGTGGCCAGAATCTGGCGGTGGTTAATCTCTTCTTCGCCTCGAAGCTCTCTCACACTTCAAGGCCCACTCAAACTTCTTGTCCTTCTTCAAGAGCTGGGTCATAGGTCGGCAATGCTTGAGAATCCTTCAACTAACTTGCGGTAATATCCCGCCGGTCGAGGAAGCTTCGACTTCCTTCACATTGCTTGGAGTTTTCCATTCACCATGGCTTGAATCTTGGTGGGATCCACTAACAACCCTTCGCATTCAATACATGACCCAAGAATCCAACTTCACGCAGCCAAAACTTGCACTTGCTGAACTTGGCATACAGCTTGGTGCTCTCAAGCTTGTCTAGGACCATCCTCAAGTGTTGCTCGTTTTCTTCCGTCTTCGAGAAGACAAGAATGTCATCAATGAAGACAACGACAACTTGTCCAAATATTCCATGAAGACCTTATTCATGAGATACATGAAGTAAGCCGGGCATTGGTAAATCCAAAAGACATGACCGTGCACTCATACAGCCATATCCGGTTACAAATGCCGCCTTCGAATATCTTGGGGTCTGATTTTCAGTGGTAATACCCAGATCCGAGGTCGATCTTGGAGAACACCTTGGCCCCATTGAGTTGATCAAACAGATCTTCAATCTTGGGAAGTGGATACTTGTTCTTGATTGTAACTTCATTGAGGGAGCGGTAGTCAATGCACAAGCCGGATGGTACCGCCCTTCTTGCCACAAACAGAACAGTGATCCCCAAGGGGAGGCGCTTAGGCGGATGAATCCCTTCCTCAACCGCTTCTTCCAGCTTGCTTCTTCAACTCGCTAACTCTTTTCGATCCCATTCTATAAGGCTTTTATAGATGGGTTCTGCTCTGTGCATGAGCTCGATGATGAACTCAATGTCTCGGCCAGAGGTATTCCCGTAGCTCATCGTGGAAAACATTGGGGTATTCGTGATACTATCAAGATTTTGCTCCAATCCAACTTCACGATGGACAGCTTGACTTGGTTGGCTTGAGCAGAGGAGGGTTGGGGCAAATTTAACTTCACTCCTTGGTCATTGGTCACAAGGACAAATCCCGTTGGCGCAATCTAACAAGCCTTGGTGCTTGATGAGCTAATTCATTCCTAAGATCACATCCGGGCCTTGTGATCTTAAGACGATAAGGTCTCTAGGAAGTTCACCCCATTAATGACAATCCCACTCCTTTACATCCTATCTTGGCTCTCATCTCTGCTCCGGGTTTGTACCACCATAGGGTTATTCAGGGGTGTAGGGTCATGCCACTCTTAATGCAAACTTTTGGGTGACAAATGAATGCGTGGCTCTAGAATCAAATAAGACAATCGCGGTGCCGAGTTGATTAGTGAACGCACTCAAGACGACGTCCGGTCTTCCTGGGCTTCTTCCGCAGCGACATGATTCACACGGCCCTTGCCATTGCTGGGCGGCTATGGGAGCTTGGTTCCTTGGTGGCATTCCACGGCCTTGTCCTCGGTTCTCGAGCATTGGGGCGCAGGGCGGGCTTCTTATTGGGGCAATTTTGGAGTAGTGTCCTGGCCGACCACATCTAAAGCAAGTGACTTGGTTGGGGTTGCTGCTTTGCCGGCATTGTTATTGGGGTTGTTGTGTTGGTCCTGGGTTGGCATCTTCCGAGGTGGATAGTTAGTGTGGGGTGCAGGAGCTCTTGGGTCTGCTGATAGGTTGGCTTAACCGGGCTGGCTGCCACGGGCGAGGCTTCGTTGCCGGAGCTACCCTTGCCGATCATCTTGCGCTTACGGGTATCATCCAGCACGCCGCTTGTCCTCAAGCATGAGTGCCTTGTTCACCGATCAGGAAAAGTGGGGCAGTCACACAACAAGCTTAGCATCGCAGAGTCCGTTAAGGCCTTCCATGAACGCCCCTTTGGCAAGATTGCTTACATCTTCAGAGCATACCTTGAGAGAACACTGAACTTCGTGATGTACTCCTTGACAAAGGCTACTACCTTGCTTCGTGGCTCGGAACTTACGCTTCTTGATGGCCATGATTCCGAAGGAATGTGGGCCTTATGGAATTCTGCCTTGAAGTCATTCCAAGTGATGTTTTGCTCATCACGCATGGCCTTAAATCCATCCCACCAAGCCCTAGCAGGCCCCCAAGATGGTGAGCAGCATACGCCACCTTCTCACGGTCCTCTCGCATCCGACTAGTTCCAGAGATCCTCAATGGTGCGGACCCGACTGCCCGTGCATCCGTGGGTTCAGCAGCCTCGATGAAGGTAGGTGGTGCATGCTTCTTGAACTCCACCAACGTGGAACGCTCATTGCCGCTTCCCACCGGCCTGAGATTGACAGCTTGAGCAATCATCCGAGGGCTACAGCAGTTGGCTTGGCGCTCCTCTCCTAAGGCTTGGAGAAGCTGAGCCATGTCCATGCTTGGAGGTGGTGGCGGTGGTGGGCTTGACCTTGGGTTTATCCTGACCGGCTTCTTCTCCGGCTTTGTCTGCTGGGTAGAGGTACCAAGACGTGTTACAACAGTGCATCCCGTTGGAGCGGTCAAAGTCTCATGATTGGGGAAAGATGGGGAAATCAATAGAGATGGTACGCCTAGTAAGGGGGGTTGGTATGACACTAATTGTTTTCATGCAAGGGCCAAAAGGCCAAACACATTCATTAAAGTCCAAATGGGTGATGTAGTCGCTTACAAGTTCCCGAAGGAAAGCACGACGTCCATCAAACACATCAAAAGCAAACACAACACTACATGGTTTCATATGAACCATTACAAGGACTCAACTTCGCATAGGGGTACACGACCTATCCTACCTAGGGGTTACTAACGGGCATATCCGGGTTGCGAATGATGCCTAAGTGGTGGAATGCTCGGTCGCGTAGTTTGGCTCTTCTGGGTCTTCCTCCTCATCATCATTATCCTGACTTTCCTCTTCACTTGAACGGGTGGGGGAGTGGAGGAGCTCAACACGACGTTGCTTTGCCGGTGGTGCGAAGAGCTTGCGGTATTCCTTTGCGCTCATGCGGTGTTGCTGTGGTGGTTCTCCATCCTTTGGGGGTCTTCCGCCTCAGAGGCATCGCGGGTTGTCCAGGGGAGCACCTTCCTTCTTGATCCTATCCGTCTTCCCTTGTGCTTGGCGTAGAAGTGCCTTGGTCTCATGAAGTTCCTTTCGGAGCTCCATCGATTCCGAGGCCAAGTGTTGTGCCAAGCTATTGGCACAAAGGCTGAAGTAGGTCTGGAATCGGAGTGGAAGTCCTTCCTCCAATGGTGGAGCTGCTGCGCTGCTCTCATCCTCACCTTCCTTCCGATAAGGCAAGAAGCAGGTTGCCAACTCGCCCGCCATCTCTCGGAAGAAGGTCTCAGAGGCGGGTGAGTGTTTTGAGGGTTGCCGCCTGACGGCAAGAACCAGCGTTGCCATCTGGGGTCCCTCAAAGAACCAACTTGTTGGAGAGTTATTAGCCTTCACGATCACTTCCACATGATACTCCATCTCGGTGTCATTGATCCAATGCTCATGGTAGGTGAAAATGGGGGCTCGGTGAAACTGGCACTTCTTGAGGCTATCCTCAAGAAGCACGGGAAATCCGGTGGTCAGGAAGTCTTCGGGTACGGCAGCCATCTACAAAGGTTAAATGGGAGAGGTCAATAAGGGAATATATCCTGGGTTGGGTAAGCTTAGAAAAGAAGAGAATTTTATATGGTCTCAAGCTAACTAACGCCCATGCTAACTAAGGCTTCCTACGTCAGATGGCTCGACACTAGCTCTGGGGGACCCCGACTCATAAGTCGTGATCATCAATGCACGTGTAAAGGATCCCAGAGATCAATGCTCACCGAACACGAGAAGCTGAATAACAAGAGTCTTACATCCATACATACCGCTTACACAAATTATGACCATTATGGTCAAGTCTTACATTGATAAAGTCTTAAGGGCTGAACATCAAATAAAACACAAGCAGCGGAAATCTTCGACGATAAGTAGAACCCATGCCATCCGCCTTAACCCTACAGTGCATTCTCGACCGAACGCCCTAGTTCGCATGCTCGCCTCCAAAGAACTCTTCTTTGAACTCTGGTTCTTCCATGCCCGCCAATTAAATAACCAGTGGCAAGCCAATGAGTACTTTGAATGTACTCAAGCAACCCATGTTTTGGTTCCAGATATAGCAATGCATGATATAGGTAAATTTTTGCGAGAAAGCTAGTTTTGAGTGCAATAATATGTTCAACAACTTGTAAGACATGCATAAGGAGAATCCAAGTAACCATGAGGACAAAGTTACGATATCAACATAAATAGAGGGCATCAACCCAATCTCAATCATGTCAAGTCCTTTGACTTGACCCAAGTAGATCTTCCCACTTATCCAAACACACACACCGGTTTGTAAACATGTGGACGTAGCCCAAGAGCGGTTACCCAACTGTCCTCGACCGTGGACACGGCTATTCAAATAGTTTTACACTCTGCAGAGGTAGCACACTTTACCCACAAGATCCGGGGAACTTCCGTGTCATCCACGGCCCGCGATACCTCAAGTACCAGGGGTAAGCACCCGATCACTATCTTTCCCTAGACGACACTAACAAGGAGTCCACTCGTTGTTCTGTATCCTCACGATGTACATCATATGAGACTCACTCGAGATCATAACATTCGAGAGGGGACGCAACGGTGTATCCGGTGCCCTATAAAAATAGTCATGGCCGCCCTACCTGGCACGACCCCGTCCCGAGAGAGAGCACCAACTCTCCCCCGTCACTAGTAATGCGGGCTCCAAGCTAGTATCAGCCTAGGTAATCAACAATGCCCTTTCCCATATAAGGGTAGAGTGGTTGCGCATGTAAGGTTGGAATAACGGTCGCAACTTAAACCAATCCGTTTGAAAACAACACACACACTTGCCTCGCACACCACTTCGCCATCAAGTGGTTACCATCATCATCATCTCCCTCGGGCATAAGTGGCACCCGACGGGTTTTCAAAAGTTCTTTGAAAATACTTTATCTCCTTCACCATGCATATACCGTCCCTTTTATGTAGCACTACTTTAGCATCCTATCTACTCCCACCGCATAACCTCATAAGAAGGTAGGGTCACGACAATGCAAGTATCAATGAGGAAGTAACGGTGGCAAGCCACCCCATGTGGTCACCACAATATCATGTCTCCGATGCAAGCAATAAAAGTGTTATATGGCATGCATAAAAGGGTTTCATAGACATGGTCAAAGGGCTGTTTGCCCGCTCAACAAAGTCTTCGGGTCTTCAAAGTCTTCTCGTCCAACTCCTTCACAAGAACGCAATCTATCGTCGCAAAATAATAACGAGAAAATAAGGCAATAATAAAACAGAAAAACCAAAGTGCTCGTAAAAATGTCAAATCATTTTTATTAAATACTAGGTTGAAAACTAAGAAGGGAAAATTCTAGTTTTGGATTTGGAGTAGCGTAATAGGAGGAATGGATTTATAAAGGTATATTTAAATGCTTAAAATCACATTTAAATATTTACAGTGAAGAAAAGGTTGTTGATTTGAATGAAAGTTGCACCATTAAATAGGTGGGATTTTTACAAGAATTTAGGAACTGAATTATTTCATTTGGATAAATATTGTATCCTGTGGAATTTTATAAAACGGATGTAAAAGAAAAGGAGAAGCAAGATGCTGCGTAATCGGGCCAAGGACCACAGCAGCAGCCCAAATGGGTTTCAGCTCACGCGAGGCTGCCACGTCAAGGCGAAGGCAAAATACACCTTCAAACCGACGCAGCGAACCGGTATGCGCAGCTGCTCGCTTTTAAACTGATGGTGGGTCCCACCCGCATGCGTGAGGTCGACGGACAGGCCCACGCCGTCGCTGCCTACCTCTCAGACTGAGG
Source organism: Aegilops longissima (assembly GCA_021605205.1). Lineage (NCBI taxonomy): Eukaryota > Viridiplantae > Streptophyta > Magnoliopsida > Poales > Poaceae > Aegilops > Aegilops longissima. Next base: position 371,909,647 of record CM038682.1, on the reverse strand, counting down.
CGACGCGAGCTCGCCGGGCGCGAGACAGGCACGGGAGGGTGCGTGGGTGGTACCGCTGTGCTCGTGGGAGGATCCGCCGCTCGGATGGAGGTGGAGTTGCCGCCGGGTGGCTCTGTTCTGGCCGCGACGAGGTCTTGCAATGGAGGAGCTGGGTGGTGGTCGCTCCAATGAATCCGGCTGCAAACGAGGCGGGGAAGAGTGGGGAAATGATCAGTGGGAGGAGGTGGTTTCAGATCGGGGCAGAGGAGGAGCGGGGGATGCCTATACCTCGCGAACTCCGGCGAGCCGAAACGGCGGAGCTCGAGCTCGATCTCGAGCTCGGGCGGTTCTGGAAAGGAACTGGGGGTGCAGGGGGGTGTTTTGGTGGTGCAGAGGGCGAGTGGTGAGGAGAGGAGGGCTCGGGGAGGCCTTTAAATAGGCGAACGGCGGGGTGCCGTGGACTCGTGCGCCGGTGGGCTCCTGCTCGTCGCTGCAGGGCTCGGGGGAAGAGGGCGTGGTGTCTGGGGTGTTCCTGGACGTCAACTACGTCGGGTGAGATAAAGAGAGGGAGTGGGGAGAGGTCAGAGGCGCGCGAGTGTGAGTCGCGCCATTGGCGCGCTCGGGCGGCCTCTGCTTGTTAGCGCGGAGGCGGCGGGAGGAGGAGAGAGGAGGGGACGACCGCGTGAAGCGTGTTGCCGACGCCGAGGCGATCAAGCAGCGCGCTGGGAGGCCCGAGGTGGTCAAGGCGTCGGATGAGGGCGGCTACAAGACTGGAACGCATCAGAAGGGCTCAGAGCGCCTAAATGGCCGGCATGGCATTTTCTATGCCTTGGGGCTGCTCAACTGTGTGTCAGTAGCTCAAGGGTAGAGTAAAGAAGTAGGGGAGGCATTGGATGCTCGATGGCCACTGGGTGAGGAGAGAGGTGAGGAAGAGAGAGGAAGGGGCTGTCCAGAGAGAGAAAGTGGGGTTTTACCCATCCAATAATTGAGTTGTGGACTTGCCATTGTTACTGGAGGTGAAAGGGGTCTAGGAGGAGCTGTGGTAAAAAGTTGAGCTCAAGGAGAATAGTTTTAATGGTCAAAATGGGGATTTTTTAAAAGTGGCAGAAGGTGTTTGACAAAGGTTTTAGCAAGCAAATGATTTCCAAATGCCATGATACTCCTCAGAGTGAAATGAAACATATAATTAGGGCCCTCCACCAATTTGGAGCTTATTAGGGCAAAGTTGCCAATGCAACTTTTGTAAACCCTAGAAATGAGCGAGAAATAGACTTGTGTAGATCTAGTTGAGCATAACACTTCTCCTTGATGCACTACTTGGTGTAGTGGCCTCATTTGGTCATTTGAACATGCTCACAAAAGTTGAGGTTAAGGGGAGAAAGTTGGTAGTACAAACTTGTTCAAATATGATTCTGGTCGAGAGGGAGTTTTGGGGCATTTGGTGAACCAAAATGACTTTAATTGATATGAGGCTTTGCAAGGTGATCACAATATGCACTTGCGACTTGCTGGATTTTTCTTGGATTTGTATGAAAATATTTCCTGTAGAAATATTTCAAATCCTTGAAATGGGTAGAAATGGTTTTGGGAGGTTTTGTCCAATATTTTGATCATGACCATATGTTGAAACTCTTATATATGGAAAATATATGTCCACTGAGTTTCCCTGATTTTTGTCAAATATTTTTGAAACAATAAAATAAGTTTTCCCTATTAAAGACCATTTCTGGCCTTAAGAAAAAGATTTTAAATAAAATAGGAAAATAGCTTTTAAATTATATTTTGTGGTTTATGGGAGTCCTACATCTAATACGATTCAAATATACCTTTTGAAAGATTTTTCACACCCAAAATCTAGCACATGCAGTGTAATCCTCAATTCAGGGGTTTTTGGAAAAACTAATTTTATAAAATACTTTTTGGCCAAATTATTTTTGTAAGAAAATACTATATTGCTCTATACACATGGCATGATCATTGGGCAGAAGTTTAGGGCAAGGAGATGAAGTATACAAGGTGGAGTTGTGTTGACTTTGAAGAGCACTTGAAAATCACAGAGAGAAAACCAACTCCAAAATAAAAAGGCCAAATAATGCAAAAGTTTTTGTTGGTCCACATTTTCATGCTTTATTAATGCAAATGTAATGTTACAAAATGCAGGGTGTGACAGTCCCGAAGGTGGCTGTTGGATGTCACGAGGCGACATCGAGGCCACCCATGACTTAGCCCAAAGGGGAGTTGGTCGGAGTGGCCGGGAGAGTGTCATGGCAGTAGACTGATTTTGTCGGACCGCCATTGGTCCACCCGAATGGGAGCAAGAGGCCATGGGTTCTGTGATGTGGGTTCATTGTGCTAACCTCTGCAGAGTGTGTGTTTAATCTATTGATAGCTGCGCCCTAGGTCATGGGCACAAGTTCGTACTAGGTCACACTGTTCGATCAACACTCACATGACAGAATGACTTATAGGTGATTTATATGTTGATATATTTGAGCAGTACAATTTGGCAGGATGATGGTGATGATGTTGGGATGATCATTCAGTTTGTGATGTGGTCACGTGGTGATCACAAGGAGGTATTAATCACGAGGTGATCGAGGTGATTTATTGCTTGGCCGGATAGCCATGAGTGAGATGGTTCTTGATATGGTGGTTCAGCAGTAATTCTAGTAGTATCATATCATGCTAAATAATTATTTCCACATCATAGTAGTTGTTAATAACTTTACCTGTTAATGCTATGTTGTTTTCTTGCCTTGATGCTTTTGGTTGTTGTGAGCTTACAAGTACATTCAATGTACTGACCTGGCGTGTCATGCCAGATTGCGGGTGATGCCGTGCTTGATTGTTTGCTTGTCGAGGTTACCGCGCGTGTGAGCTAGATCGTGTCCCAGCCAGAGTCCCTGCGGAGTGGAGTTCACCATCGTCGCTGTTGTTCTGCTACTAGAAGTTATTCCGCTGCTAGCATAGAGCTATCTTAGCAGGTGTAGTGTCGCCGTGCTGATGTGATCTTTTGTAACATCAGATCCTTGTATCCCTTATTCATTGTATTAAAGAGCTGATTTGTTCTATGCGGAACAGTGCCGTATTCCAGAAGACTTACCTCGATTTCTAGGATGGAATATGGGGTGTTCCGGTTCCTCTGAGCTGGGGTGCCACACCATTGCCCTTGGTTGTCGAGCCACGAGCTCCAACCTGGGCACATCACATAGTCCGCTACCTCCAAACTGGAGAACTTCCTAAAGGGCAAGAAGAACCTGAAAGAGTAGCCCGAAGGGCCAGTATGTATCAATTTGTCAATGACATGTTATAGAGAAGGAGGCCCAACAGTGTGAAATTGAAGTGCATTTGCCGAAGTGGCGAAGGAACTGTTGGCAGAGATACACAAAGGCACATGCAGCTCTCATATTGGATCAAGAGCCTTGGTTGGAAAGACATTCTAGCAAGGTTTCTACTGTCCCACGGCCCTCGAAGATGCAATCGAGCTAGTCACCACATGTGAAGCCTGCCGGTTCCACTCCAAGAATATTCATTAACCTTCTCAAGCTCTCCAGACCATCCCTTTATCATGGCAATTTTCAGTCTGGGGGCTCGACATCTTGGGACCCTTCCCCCGTGCTACCGGGGCTTTGAATTCTTGTACGTCGCTATCGACAAGTTTACAAAGTGGCCGGAAGTGGAGCTTGTGAGGAAGGTGACCGCACAATCAGCTATCAAGTTCTTAAAAGATTGGTGTGCTGTTTTGGAGTACCCGCCAGAGTAATCACTGACAATGGCGCCTAATTCACAAGTCGCGCCTTCATGCAGTACGTTCAAGCCCTCGGAAGCAAGGTCTCATACACCTCTGTTGCCCATCCCAGGAGCAAAGGACAAGCTAAGAGGATGAACATTGAAGTGTTGCATGGACTCAAGACCAGAACATTTGATAGGCTGCAAAAGTGTAGCAGACGCTGGATCGACGAGCTGTCGGTGGTTCTTTGGTCCCTCCATACGACACCAAATCGAGCTACCGACTAGACTCCCTTCTCTCTAATCAATGGGGAAGAAGTAGTGCTCCCCACGAAACTCATATATGGGTCACCTCGAGTATTTGCCTACGATGAAGTAGAGCAAGAGCAGCACTGGCATGACGATGTCATGCTCCTTGAGGAGAACCGTCTTCGGGCTGCTGTGCGTGCTGCATGCTACCAGCAAGCCCTGCACTGCTATCACAGCCGCAGGGTCCATGCCCAGAGCCTTGAGGAAGGCGACCTTGTCCTTGTGTGTGTTCACTCCGCCAAGGGTTCCAACAAGTTGATGCCAAAGTGGGCAGGCCCTTACCAGGTAGTACGAGTCACCAAACCTAGTGCAGTCCGTCTGGAGACCGAAGATGGCATCAAATGCAAAACTCATGGAATATTGAGTATCTTCGCAAGTTCTACCCGTAAGGCACGGCTGTCGGGCCCTGCCCCGACAGCCACTCTTTTGTACAAGCCTTGCCGATGCGCATGTAGACCTTTGTACGAAGCCAGGTGCAGACGCTAAGCACAGATAATAAAATGAATCTTTGGCGCCCTAAAAACAACATGCATGCATGATTAGCTTAGCATAAGCATGCCATGATCATTTAGATGAGGTAATATGCTGCTATGTTTTCCCCTTCACTAACTACACGACTCTTGCCACGGATCTGATCCTGGGAAGAAGAGACGAAAAACAAGTTCACATATTGATCCTCTACAAGCCAAAAAAATAAGTTTTATTTTTATCCGCACGTGTTCTATAAGAAGAAAACTTGCGCATAGAGAAACCTTGTCGCCTTTGAAACATTTGTGCTCCCATCCTTTGATCCGAATGTTGCTTCGGCCAGGAAGGTTGTAGTGACTTTTGACGAAGAAGGGTTGACAAGGGGACGGTTCCCTTCCATACTTTTAAAGCCCGACAGGCCAGGCCCCACGGCAACAATGGAAGGCACCGGAAAGATAGCTTGCCAAGGAAACTTGTTTACTTAAAAGAATAGATGCTTTTCTCCTCTGCATGGATAAGATACATGCACAAGTACCCGACAAGGCTCGTCTTTTTCATTAATATGCGGATAAGAAAGTACGAACCTTACAGAGCACAAATATGGATAAAATAGATTACATATTCAAGACTAAAATTTTGCAAACGCCTACATATTTTAGACTGAAAAAAGATAAGTGCCTCTTAATCCCTTTCTTGTCCCTCTCCTCCTAGGAACTACAGTGGGAGGTGAAGAGGGCAAAAGGAGCGCTTGGACAGAAACCCGACCTGACCGCGTCAGGACCCGCAGGAAGCAGCCTGACAAGATCAGGAGTGGTGAGGCTGTGAAGGCGGCGAACGAAGAGAGCGGCGACGCCCTGGAGGCCATCGCTAGGACCAAAGGGTGCACCTAATAGAAGGCACCAAGAGAGCATCCCCTCCCCGGCAATCGTCCGTAGGAGGCTGGTGATGATGGTGCCGGGTCGGGGGAAGAGTCGAAGAACGGAGCAGCAGGCCAACAGTACGAGACGAAGGCGTCGGTGCCATCATACTCCGACCTGATGGCCTGCCACTGGCCTTCCTCGTCTTCGCCAATTTCCTCCTCATCACTTTCGCTCTGGGAAGGCGCTAGGGCCCTGGCGCGACACCTGCCCCGAAGAGGCTGCTGATGGTGGTGACTGTCGGATTTCGGGTTCCGACAGGACTGCCGGCGTTTCGGGAACGGGGTCCCTGGACTTGCTCGCTCGCGGCTCGCGGCGTGGCTCAAGGAGGCCCAAAGACGACCCATCTTCATCAACGCAGCTCGAGACCTCGCGAGGGGCCAGCCTGGGCGGATTTACAAGGAGCTTCTCGTGCACGGCCTCGCCAGTCTGGCTCATGAGGAGGCAGAGAGTTCAAGCAGTGGTACCGCGAGGTGCCCATGACGCAAGCCATGACGCACTAAGGGCGCCACGGCGCCAGCCCGCACAAGTTGTCTGCAGAACACCTCGATGCGGCTATATCTCCCGTGTCGGGCTAACGACTTAGAGGCATAACCGCATTGAAAGCAATGTCGCAAGTGAGGTAATCTTCACACAACCCATGTAATACATAAGGGAAAGAGATACATAGTTGGCTTACAATCGCCACTTCACACAATACATGAGTAAAACGTTACATCATACAGATACAATCAAGGTCCCACTACGGAACCAAAATAAAAGAAGACTACCCTAAATGCTACAGATCCCCGATCGTCTCCAACTGGCTCCACTATCGATCAACTCAAACGAAACAACACAATGAACAAGATCTTCATCGAGCTCCTCCTTGAGCTCGGTGCGCCACCTGCACGGTTTCATCGGCACCGCAAACTGGTTTTGAAGTATCTGTGAGTCACGGGACTCAGCAATCTCACACCCATGAGATCAAGACTATTTAAGCTTATGGGTAGGAGAAGGTAGTGAGGTGGAGCTGCAGCAGTTTAACTAGCATATCTGGTGTCTAACATACGCAAAATGAGAGCGAGAAGAGAAGGCAAAAGCACGATCGAACAACTATGATCAAGAAGTGATCCTAGAACAACCCGCTAAGCATAACTCCAACATCAGGTTCACTTCCGGACTACCAGAAGAGACCATCACGGTTATAACACACGGTTGGTGTATTTTAATTAAGATCAACTTCGGTTTTCTACAACCGGACATTAACAAAATTCCCATCTGCCTCATAACATGGGCACGGCCAAAGATAATACCCTGCAGGGTGTCCCAACTTAGCCCATTATAAGCTCTCACGGTCAACGGCTGATTTTTCTTCACCGGAAGACCCGATCACCTCGAATCCCGGACTACAAGACATCTCGACAATGGTAAACAAGACAAGCAAGACCACCACGTGGCCGACAAATCCCGAGCAGGAGCTGCACATATCTCGCTCGTGGCACACCGGATAAGCTAAGCGCATACGCATCGAGTCGTAATCCAAGTTGCCAAGGAATGGTCCCAAGACGGTAAGCTCTAGTTTGGACCAACACTGAGGAGCACCGCCCGGGGTAAATAAAGATGACCCTTGATTCTCGCAGAACCCAAGGAAAAAGGCTTAGGTGGCAAATGGTAAAACCAAGGTTGGGCCTTGCTGGAGGAGTCTTATTCAAAGCAACTGTCAAGGGGTCCCATAAATCACCCAACCGTGTAAGGAACGCAAAATCAAGGAACATAACACCGGTATGACGGAAACTAGGGCTGCAAGAGGAACAAAACACCTGCATAAGGCCGAGCCTTCCACCCTTTACCAAGTATATAGATGCATTAATTAAGATAAGAGATATTGTGATATCCCAAAAGTAAACATGTTCCAACAAGGAACAACATCTCCATGTTCCAACAAGGAACAAACTTCATCTTCACCGCAACTAACAATGCTATAAGAGGGGCTGAGCAAAGCCTCACATCCGCATGGATATTCACTCACCCAATCCACGCCTACTAGCATAGCATGGCATGATAAGCAAACGAAGTAACCCCAAGGTTTCATAAGTAAACAGTAATAGGTACTACCTCAATCTACTTCCCAATACCCACAATTTAATTAGATCCTAATCATGCAAGTGTTTGAGGAATAGATCTAATGCATAAAACTGGGTATGAGAAAAGTATGATCATGTTACTTGCCTTGTCGATGATCCAGTCCTAGAGATTCAAGCAACAAGCGCGACCGGTGATCTAACGCATAAACAACAAGCATACAATAAGTACTCATCTAATGCACAGGAAATTTCGAATAAAAGATCTAACCAGAAAGTTCAACTTAAGAACTCGTTACAAAAGAATCGAATCAAAACAAACTCAAAGTCGAAACTCGAGAGAGAACGCCTCTTAGCGATCTGAAATTAGGGTCAAAATTTCAGTAGCAAACTCAGAAAGTAGGGTAATCGAACGGCTGTTTCATATTTAAACCTGTGCGCTTGAATCACCCGATTCGAACGAAGCCAGAAATAAAACAGTTTTGAAAATCGGATCCAAATCAAATCGAAAATAACGGATTAATTCATTAAAAAGAAAAACGACGAACGAGTTAAAGCTTAACGCTCATAATGTAACGATCCAACGAACGCTGTTTATTGAAACGAACGTTCGGTGAACGTCATAAATAAGAAACCGAAAAATAAAATAAACCAATCTAGGTTCTTTTTTAAAAAACCGACATATATATTTTTAAAAACCGATCGTCCGAGGAGAAAAAACCGACCGGCGGGCTATGGCATACTCGCCGAAGGGCTCGGGCGGCGGGTCCATGGGTGGAGGGGGGCTACAGGGGCGGGCTACGGCTGGCCGGCGACGGGAACGGCGCGCAGGCGGGCGGCTCACAAGCGGCGGCTCGGTTTGGGGAGGCGGGCGGCGGGCGAGGTGAGGGAGAGGGGGGTCCTACAAGGTAATAGGGAGGGTGTTCGGCTGTAAGGGGCAACGGAGCCGGAGCGAGCCGATCGGGCAAGCGGCGACGCTGCCCCCGAAGGACTTTCAAGGGCGAAGCGCAAGGCGAGGAGAGGAGGGAGGTGGGTTGGGGGCGCTGCCGGGGCCGGGCGTTTGGCCTGGCAATGTCCGTGGGGCGCAAGTTTTTTTAAATAAAATTAAACCAAAACGAAATAAAAAATACCAAACGATCTCGATTTAAATAAAACAATTTTCCCGACTCCCAAAAATGAGTTTAACAAATGAACTTTAAAACAATATACATGCATAAATTTTTTAAATGCTCATTTTGCCTAAGCAAAATAAATCTTCCAAAATCAAATTTGATTTATTTATAATATCTTCATTTTTCCTAATTGTTTGGGAAAGTCATATTATTCCCTCTCAAATATTTTTATAGGAAAACTTTATGAAGATAATTAAACAACCAATGATCCCATTTTCAAAAATTTGAGAAATCCCAAATATGAAAATTATGAAACTTCCAACTTTCTCCGAGGGTCCTTGAGTTATGGAATTTCTAGGATTGGAAAATGCGAGAAAATATGATATGCATGATGATCTAATGTATAACATCTCCAAATTGAAAATTTGGGATGTTACACCTTACAAGAATCTCGCCCCGATTCCTAAGCTAGGCTTTAAAGAGATACGGAAACTCCGCTCTAAGGTAGTCTTCACGCTCCCAGTTGCTTTCGCCAAGCAGTGGTTGTTCCACCGACCAAGTACTTGATGGTGCGGCTGAGTGTCGTCAGCCTCATCCAAGATGCGGATGGGCTCTCTACCAGAAGTCAAATCAGTAAGGTCAATGGCTTGGGACCGACGCCTTGTAAAGATTAGGCTTGCTCGAACTTGGAGACACTTCCGAGTTGTGACACGTGGAATATGTTGTACACGGATAGTTCAGGTGGCAGTTCCAATCGATAAGCCACTTCCCTGTCGGGTCGCTGATCTTGGGGACGATGTATCTTGGGGGAAGCCTTTGACATGGAAGGCTACTTTCCCTTGAGAGTGTGTGACCAAGGCAGACATGGTCTCCAACTCGAAATTCATGTCTTCACGCCGTGAGTCGTTGTAGCTCTTCCGCTTTGATTTGGCAGTCTTCAAACGCCTCTCCACAAGCTGACTTGCTCTTCCGCCTCACGAAGGATATCGGGCCCAAAGACTAGTCCTCCCTTCCCTGACCAATTGAGGGGTGTGCGCACTTCCGTCTGTGATAACACCCTCAAATGGTGCCATCTCAAGGCTTGACTGACAACTGTTGTTGTAGGAGAACCAAGTGAAGGGAGGCAATCTTCCCACCTAGCTCCATATGCTAAGACATGTGCTCGAAATGTCTTCGGTATCCGATTCACTGTTCTGCCCTGACCTCCTGTGGGTGGAAAGGCACAAGGACAACTTGGTCCCCATGGCCTCTGGAACTTCTTCCAACCTTGAGGTAAACTGGTTCCTCGGCCGACACAATCTCCTTGGGAACACCATGAAGGCTTACGACTCACTGATGTAGAGGCTGGCTAGTTGGTTTCCCTTGTAAGTTGTTTTGACAGAATGAAATGGCTACTTTGGTCAAATGGTCGACTATGACCCAGATGGAGTCATGTCCCTTATTCGACCTGGGTAATCCAGTGATGAAGTCCATTCCGACTTTATCCCATTTCCATTCAGCACCTTGAGAGGTCAGAATAATCCAGCTGGTCGATGTTCAGCTTTGACCCTTTGGCATGTGTCACACTTAGCCACAAAAGTGGCTATCTCTCTTCATGCCATGCCACCGTAATCTTTCCTTTAGGTCTTGATACATCTTGGTTCCACCGGGTGATGGAATACGGTGTCATGAGCTTCTTGTAAGATCAAATTTGAGCTCAATCCTGTTGGTACGAAATGCGATTCTAAACCACACAGTCTTGCTCATCCTCCGAAAAACCTGGGGCATTCGCTTTGATCTTCCTCTTGATGCCCTCAATACTTTCGTTCCCTCCGAGCTTCCTTAATATCATCCATCGGTAGGCTTGACTTCAAGGTTGGCTAAGAATCCTGGTGCAACCAGTTCCAACCGAAGTTTAAGCTCATGATATAATGTAGCTTTGCTCTTAAGCATAGCATTCAAGGAGCAAGTTTCCGCTAATGCATTTGCTACCACATTAGCCTTCCAGGTGATATTGAACACTAAGGTCATAATCCTTGATCAACTCTAGCCATCATCTTTGCCTCATGTTCAATTCTCTCGAGTGAAAATATACTTCATACTTCCGTGATCCGTATATCTCACACCGCTTCCCTAGAAGGTAATGTCGCCAGTCCTTTGTGAACTACACTGCCAACTCAACATCATGAGTAGCATAGTTCTTCTTCATGAGGACGAGCTGTTCGGATAGATATGCACGATTCGCTTTTCTTGCATCAGACACCACCGAGTCCGGTTCTTGATGCATCACAATAGATCAAAATTCCTTGTGAATATCGTGTGGCCGAATCGCTGGTTAATCTTCTTCAGTTCCTCGAAGCTCTTCACACTTCAAGGCCCACTCAAACTTCGTCCTTCTTCAAGAGCTGGTCATAGGTCGGCAATGCTTGAGAATCCTTCAACTAACTTGCGGTAATATCCTCGCCATCTCGAGGAAGCTTCGATTTCCTTCACATTGCTTGGAGTTTTCCATTCACCATGGCTTGAATTGGTGGGATCCACTAACAACCCTTCGCATTCAATACATGACCCAAGAATCCAACTTCACGCAGCCAAAACTTGCACTTGCTGAACTTGGCATACAGCTTGGTGCTCTCAAGCTTGTCTAGGACCATCCTCAAGTGTTGCTCGTTTTCTTCCGCTCGAGAAGACAAGAATGTCATCAATGAAGACAACGACAACTTGTCCAAATATTCCATGAAGACCTTATTCATGAGATACATGAAGTGCGGGCATTGGTAAATCCAAAAGACATGACCGGCACCCACATGTGCCATATCCGGTTACAAATGCCATTTCGAATATCTTGGGGTCTGATTTCACTGGTAATACCCAGATCTGAGGTCGATCTGGAGAACACCTTGGCCCCATTGAGTTGATCAAACAGATCTTCAATCTTGGGAAGTGGATTGTTCTGATTGTAACTTCATTGAGGGAGCGGTAGTCAATGCACGCGGATGGTACCGCCCTTCTTGCCACAAATGTAACAGGTGATCCCCAAGGGAGGCGCTTAGGCTGGATGAACTCTTCCTCAACCGCTTCTTCCGGGCTTGCTTCAACTCGCTAACTTTTCGATCCCATTCTATAAGGCTTATAGATGGGTTCTGCTCCTGCATGAGCTCGGATGATGAACTCAATGTCTCAACAGAGGTATTCCCGTAGCTCATCGTGGAAAACATTGGGTATTCGTGATACTATCAAGATTTCTCTAATCCAACTTCAAATGGATGCTGACTTGGTTGGCTTGGAGCAGAGGAGGGTTAGCAAATTTAACTTCACTCCTTGGTCATTGGGTCAAGGAAAATGTCCGTTATTAATCTAACAAGCCTTGGTGCTTGATGAGCTAATTCATTCCTAAGATCACATCCGTGCCTTGTGATCTTAAGACGATAAGGTCTCAGGAAGTTCACCCCATTAATGACAATCCCACTCTTTACATCCTATCTTGGCTCTCATCCTGCTCCGGGTTTGTACCACCATAGGGTTATTCAGGTGGGTAATGCCACTCTTAATGCAAACTTTTGGGTGACAAATGAATGCGTGGCTCTAGAATCAAATAAGAGGCCAGGTGCTGAGTTGATTATGAACGCATCCAGCACGACGCCCCGTCTTCTCCGGCTTCTTCCGCAGCGACATGATTCACACGCCCTTGCCGCTTGCTGGGCGGGTTATGGGAGCTTGTCTTGGTGGCATTCCACGCCTTGTCCTCGGTTCGAGTATTGGGGCGCAGGGCGCTTCTTATTGGGGCAATTTGGAGTAGTGTCCTCGCTGACCACATCTAAAGCAAGTGACTTGTTGGGGTTGCTGTTTTGCCGGCATTGTTATTGGGGTTGTTGTGTTGGTCCGGGTTGTATATACTGAGGTGGATAGTTAGTGTGCAGAGCCTTTGGTCACTGATAGGTTGGCTTAACCGGGCTGGCTGCCACGGGCGAGGCTTCGTTGCGGAGCTACCCGCCGATCATCTTGCGCTTACGGGTATCATCCAAAGCACGCCGCTTGTCCTCAAGCATGAGTGCCTTGTTCACCGATCAGAAAAGTGGGCAGCCACACAACAAGCGAGTAACCGCAGAGTCCGTTAAGGCCTTCCATGAAACGCCCCTTTGGCAGATTGCTTACATCTCCCACGTGTCGAGCAACGACTTAGAGGCATAACCGCATTGAAAGCAATGTCGCAAGTGAGGTAATCTTCACACAACCCATGTAATACATAAGGAAAGAGATACATAGTTGGCTTACAATCGCCACTTCACACAATACATGAGTAAAACGTTACATCATACAGATACAATCAAGGTCCACTACGAACCAAAATAAAAGAAGACTACCCCAAATGCTGCTACGGATCCCCGATCGTCTCCAACTGGGCTCCACTCAATGATCAACTCAAACGAAACAACACAATGAACAAGATCTTCATCGAAGCTCCTCCTTGAGCTCGGGTGCGCCACTGCACGGTTTCATCGGCACCACAAACTGGTTTTGAAGTATCCGTGAGTCAGGGGACTCAGAATCTCACACCCGCGAGATCAAGACTATTTAAGCTTATGGGTAGGAGAAGGTAGTGAGGTGGAGCTGCAGCAAGTTTACCAGCATATCTGGTGTCTAACATAACGGAAATGAGAGCGAGAAGAGAAGGCAAAGCACGGCCGAACAACTATGATCAAGAAGTGATCCTAGAACAACCCGCCAACATAACTCCAACACCGTGTTCACTTCCTTGACCACGCAGAAGAGACCATCACGGTACATAACACACGGTTGGTGTATTTAATTAAGATCAACTTCGGGTTTTCTACACCCGACATTAACAAATTCCCATCTGCCTCATAACCATGGCACGGCTTTCAAAGATAATACCACCGCAGGGGTGTCCCAACTTAGCCCATTATAAGCTCTCACGGTCAACGAAGGATTTTCTTCACTGGAAGACCCGATCAGCCTCGGAATCCGGACTACAAGACATCTCGACAATGGTAAACAAGACAAGCAAGACCACCCGTGCCGATAAATCCCGATAGGAGCTGCACATATCTCGCTCGTGGCACACCGGATAAGCTAAGCGCATAATGCATCTGAAGCGTAATCCAAGTTGCCAAGGAATGGTCCCAAGACGGTGTCTAGTTTGGACCAACACTTGAGGAGCACCGCCCGGGGTAAATAAAAGATGACCCTTGACTCTGTAACCCAAGGGAAAAAAGGCTTAGGTGGCAAATGGTAAAACCAAGGTTGGGCCTTTACCGAGGAGTCTTATTCAAAGCAAACTGTCAAGGGGTCCCATAAATCACCAACCGTAAGGAACGCAAAAATCAAGGAACATAACACCGTATATGACGGAAACTAGGGCGGCAAGAGTGGAACAAAACACCGTGCATAAGGCCGAGCCTTCCACCCTTTACCAAGTATATAGATGCATTAATTAAATAAGATATATTCAGATATCTCAAAGTAAACATGTTCCAACAAGGAACAACATCTCCATGTTCCAACAAGGAACAAACTTCATCTTCACCGCAACTAACAATGCTATAAGAGGGGCTGAGCAAAGCAGTAATATAGCCAAACAACGGTTTGCTAGGAAAGGATGGTTAGAGGCTTGACATGGCAACATGGGAGGCATGATATAGCAAGTGGTAGGCATCGTAGCATAGGCATAGCAAAAGAGCGCAGCATCTAGCAAGCAAAGATAGAAGTGATTTCGAGGGTATGGTCATCTTGCCTGAAATCCCGCAAGGAAGAAGAACGAGTCCATGAAGAAGACAAACGACGAAGTCAAATCTAATCCTCACAACTCCGAATCAAACCGGCTAACGAGAGAAGCAACCCGGAAAGAAGAAAACAACATAGTAAACCAACAAGCACAAACATGGCATGATGCGCAAACAAGTATGATGCATGCCCGGTTTAAATAGCATGGCATGGCAATATGCACAAACAAGACTACAAGTTAAGTGGAGCTCAATATGCAACGAGTTGCATATTGACGAAACACCACATCAATTATTTAGTTCATTCCCAATTAGGTACTCAACAATATTAAATGTTACTGACATGGCAAGAGATGAAGCATAATTAAACTAACTATTTAGGCAAGTTTAAGTGAGGCCGGAAACAACAAACAACAATTCCGGAAATCCCCATAGGCATATTTTAGATTTGGTACTGTTCTGCCCTAAACACAATTTTAATGTTATTAAACATGTAAAATAAGTGCACCATGTTAAACTAGGCATTGTTCTACCCCATTTACATATAAAGTTTATTAAATTCCGAGTTGCGGTTATTTAGTTATGAAATAAATCATTTTAACATGGCATTTATGCAAAAATAAAGCAAACAGCAAGTTTAAGCATATTTAACATGGATGAAAGTGCCAAATTATTAATCTACACAAAATTCTAAGCATTTTACATGTATAAATTATTTATATATGATGCACGGTTGTGGAGTTATTATATGCATGATGATTGAGGTTTTCAGAAATGTATCGCATTCTGGAATAATAGCTAAATTCACAGATCTCGAAAAACACATCGGGCTGAATCAGTGGATGAGGCGCCACCATGGCCAAGCCCAACATGGATGCGTACGAGGGAAGTCATGCAAGGCCCTAGCTCAAAGCCGGTTTAAGACTGGGCTTAGGTGGCCCACCAAGACGCATGGGAGCAGGTTCGAGGCCACCCATCTCTGTCGGCTGCAGATGAGAACGGCAGGTTCGTGGCAGGGCAAAGGTGGGACTTGGCGGCGACGCAGGGTCTCGCGAAGGGCACTGTGGCCGAGGCGGGCACATGTAAGGGATCCGACCGAACGATAAGGGCGGCGAGGCACGGATCCCGGGCGGTCGATATGGGCTGGCAGGCGACATTGCAGGGGGGGTCGAGGCGCTGTTTTTCCGAATCAAGCAGGGCTTATGCGTAAGGCACCGCGCATGGGCGTGGCGCGGGGCTGCCTCGGTGGGGTTGGGATCTGCGGGGAAGGCGACGCAGGGCGGAGCAGGGCACGCAGCTTCATCCGCGGTGCATCGCACCTGCCATGAGGCCACGGCGGGTAAGTTCAGAGAGGAGCAGCAGGGAAAAGGGAGGAGGCACGGGAGCGCGGCATGACCGGTTACCAAGTCGAGGGGGTCGAGGAAAGGATCCAGCCGCCCTGCCCGTGGGTGATGGCGCCAGGCTTGGGGTGGATTCACCGAGGACCTGACGAACGGAGCAGGTCGAGGTGGGTGTCGATCCGCGAGGTGCGGCGGGCCTGGAAGTGGCACGCCCTGCTTGAACAGAGAAAGGGAGACACGGAGGTAAGACGAGGGAGGCGGAGGAACAAGGAGGAGGAGAAGGGCACTTGCTTATCTCGTGGTCGCCGGCACGGCCGGTGCCGGACGAGAGGCAGGTGGAGGAGCACGGGAGGCCTGCTCGCCGGAGACGAGGCCATGGGCGGCGCTTATTCGGGACCTGTGCTGCTTATGGGTGCTCGGGCAAGCTGGTCTTCGCGCTGGGGGAATCGAGCGAGGAGGATGTGGTTGGCCCGCGCTGAAAACTAGGGAGATGGTCGGGTCGGCTGGATTGGGAGGGATCCCGAGGAAAACGGAGTGGCGGCGGCGGGTGAGGGAAAGGATGGATGGGACAGCTTAGGGCTAGGGTTAGGTTCTTTATATAGTGGTTAGTTAGCTTAGGGTTTATTCGGTTCCTCCGATCGTAATCGGGCGGTCGCGAAAAAATAGGCTAGAGAGTCCAAAAAAAAGGAAAACGGAGATGTTTGAGGTTGATCCGGACCCAACGGTGACGACTGAGCGGTCCGGGTTCGGGTGAGTTTTTGGACACACACACGAGGGGGTCTATGCACTGTGGAGAAAGATTAAGCGGCCAGACGAGAGTGACTCGAAAAACCCGGTTGGTCTCGGAACAGACAACGGAGGGACGCAGCAACTACGAACGAACTAAGAGTTTTAAGAAAACATGCGGATGCGATGCGGATGATGCGATGATGAATGCAACAAATAAATAAAACACACAACGATAACGAAAAAAAATATAGAAGTCTTCTGGATCGTCGGTCTCGGGGCGTTACACCTCCTTTCCTCTTTGGTGCAAAGGGAGCAAGCGCAGGCGAGAGCATCAAGCAAAGGCATTCGCTTCGTGCAAACACAAGACCAGCCCCAACGGCGGAAGGGAGTCATCGTGGAGCCCAAGCAAAGGCCATCACCAAAGCCTTTGGCAAGAGGACCAACTTTAGTCGATAAGTGTACCCTGCCCCTTCAAATGGCTAATTGTTGGCGCCCTTCCCGTCAATATTTGGGAAGAGGCCCGGGCCTTCGCCATAAATAGGAGTAGCCACACCTGAGCGAGGGCATCCGGAAGAGGGGCAGCTAGAGATCTAGAGATCGGAGATCCGAATCCTCATCAAGAAACCAGAGCTAGAGCGACCAACCCCACCTAGCAGTTCGTCAGACCCGCCAAGAATGCATCTGAGGCTGTTCTTCCTTGTATCGTTCCTCATCGCCCAAGAGGCAATCCACCACACCACACACCGGAGTAGGGTATTACACCACAATGGTGGCCTCAACCAAGATAAATCTTGTGTCTCTTGTGCTCTTCCGCTTAGTAGTTTAGATCCCAGCGATTCGCGGGGAGACGGTGGAGGGTTGGATCTCCGCCGCACCCCAGTTGTTCAACCTCAAGGGTCTGCCGAACCCAACCACATTTGGCGCGCCTGTAGGTGCGCCGAATCGCTTTCGTCGCCTTTTCCCCGACCACAAAAATGTTCGACGCCCATCGGCTCAGGCAAGCGCCGAGCCGCTTCGCCCCATGTCGCCTGAAGCTCCTGCCGGCGGGCGCTTCGCTGTTTCCTCCACTGCCGCCAACGCCGCCATCGCCCGGCGGAACGAGCAGCAAGCATCGCCCCAACACCGCCCATGAGGCGGGAACCGCACCGCCACGCTTTCGCCACCCCTCGCTGGTTCTTCTTCACGACGCTCGCGCCATGGAGGCCCGAGCTACTTATCGCGCAAACGAAGCCTCGCGCTACCGCCCTGCCGACGACGTTTACGAAGAATGGCTCGACCGAAGTCGCTGAAGCCGGTTCGCAGAGAGGCGCCCGACCGTCCGCCTGGCCGACCGCACTCGCCTGCTGGTGATGAAGCTCCTGGGCGCCACCGCCCCTCCTCAAGAAGGCGCCGCCCCAAGGCGCACGCCTCGGTGGAACCTGGCCGCCAGCGCCGCGCTGCAAGAGCAGAGCTGCAAGAAGTTCTCGCCCACGAGAAGCTGACGAGGCCCCGCCCCAAAGACGCCAGACCTCGCTGCCCCACCGCGCGAGGAGGCCCACAAGACCAAGCTCCTGTCGCCCGAGGCCCCCTCAGCCACGGGCGGGCTGCCGCCACTCCGAAGGCGCCTGGCGCGGGCCCGCCAAGTTCAAACCAACCGCCTCCTCGCCACGACGGACAACGACCTTACGGAGTTCCTTCTAGTTTCACGAAGCTGCATCGAGGCTGCCAACGGGATGAAAAGGTCATGGCAACTGGTTTCATGGCGCCAAGGACGGAGCCCGCACTGCCCTGAACCGCCCTAAGCACGATCTCTTCGGGCCGAGATGCGCACCCGCCTTCATCGCCAACTTCTGGTACTCGCGACCGCCACCCGCCGGAGCGAATGCCCGAATCAAAGCAGAGCCGTGGAAACCCAAAAGTACATCCAGGCTTCAACAACGGACCCTCAATATCCCTGTGGTGACGGAGGAGGCCATCATATCCTTTCTCCGACGGCGCGCGCGATGTCAAGATGAAGGAGAATCATGATGCATGAAGATCTCGGCACCTCCTTGAGCTGTTCAACTTGGCACTGGCGCCGTGGCTGAGGAGGGCGCCCCTCCTTGAGCTTCCCGCCGGATCCCGAGGAGAAGAAGTCCAAGGCCAAGGACGTGAAGCGCAAGGCCGCCAGGCCGTAACCCAACACCAAGCGAGGCGTAGATTAGCCCGAGTCCTCCAAGGGCGCCGGATCGCGGTACCACCACCTCCACACCCACAACACCAATGAATGCCAAGAGCTCCGGGCGGCGCGAAGGAAGGGTCGGCAGACGCCCGAAAGCAGCGACCGGGCTACGGCCGAGGAGGAGGAAGGAATGCAGGACGCAAGACCGCGCCCGCGATAAGGGTGGCGCGACTAACCTCGCGAGGACTGCTATAAGACCTCCCCATGAGGGAGGCCGAGGATCAGCCCGCGAGGATCGCCTAGGGAACGCAGGCCTCCCTCCACCGCCGCCACCACCAAGGAGAATTGAGGACCGCCATCGACGAGGGGCTGGGGCTTCAGAACCACGGCGATCGCTCGATCCCGGGCGGAGCTCGCCCCAGCCTCTCACAAGATCTTCAAGAAGTTCGCCAAGTGAATGCAGTCCTCCCAAGCTCGAGGCCACGCCCGTGGTCGGGCGGCGCCATCACGCTCAGCTGCGGATCAGCTCAAGCGCGGCCACAGCCGAGTTCTCCGATGCTTTGTTCCCCAATCATCGCGAACGGTTGGTCACCAAGACCTCATCGATGGCGGGCAGTGACTCAACGCCCCGTCCGTGGAAACATTCAACAATCTTCGCGCTTACAACACTTCAGCCAACCAAGCCTTTCTCCGAGTCACCGACGGCTGCACGGTCCCGATCGGGCAGGTCCGCTTCCGCCACCTTCGGGCTCGCGATAACCACGCACCGAGCTCATCGACTTACGCGCCCACATTCGCTTACAGACAACGCCATCCTCTACCTCGGGCTAAATTCATGGTCAGAACCCACCATGGCTACAACGCCCTCAAGATGCCAGAAGCGGCGGGTCATCACGGTGCCTGTGAAGAGAGAGACGCAGGCCTCGAGCGAGCCTTTCAGCCGACGCTAGAAGACCTGCACCACAAGCAGCAGGAGGCCTCCCGAGGCCGCACCCAAGAAGAAGAAGACATCGACCGCCCGGCCTCAAGAGGCAGTTCCCTGTGGCCCGTGACCGGCCGGGGGAGCCCTTCCATCAGATAGAGGCGCCTGCCGCCTCTCAGCCGGGCTCGGGCTCCCGAGGGCCGACCCGCCAAGGTCACGAGGAGGCGCTTGGGCACCACATGGAGGCATGCTTCAAGCACGCTTCCCGCAAGCAGGAGCAAGGCAAGGAGGGCCGAACCTCAGGAGTTCGCTGCCAAGGCCATTCGGAGCTACAGGAGTCAAGGATCATGAGGGGCACCGCCACTCCTGGGGCCCCCATCCAAAGCGAGGATGGTGGCTGCTGCCCAGATCGACATACCAGGCTCAACCGAGTCGCCTCAAGAGCGCCTGCCCTCGCGAGTGGGACGCTGCTGGCCCGCCCCACAGCCACGCATGCATGCCTCACGGCTCGCCAAACGCGGGCTGTCAGGCACCAACATCTCATGAGGGCCATCCCGAGGCTCGAGAGGTCGCACGCCAGCCCCGGCGGAGATGGAGATGGCCCCGAGGAGCCGCCAGCCCCGATCCTCCCGAGGCCCCCGCCCGAGGGCTCATGAGGATCGCCCCGCAGCCCATCGAGCCTGCTACACCAACACCCCTTCGTCCCCAACATCACCATGTGACATCTTTAAGTTTTATTATCGGCCGAGCGCTTTCAGGTCAGATTATTCCCTGTGCCAGGGTCCTCCCTGCATGTATCCCTTTATTTCATGTCATTAGCCTATCTCGTTGGGGGGCCTGCTGTCATCATCCCTGCCGCCGGGCATGTCCCAAATGACATGTATCCTTCTTATGCTTTCCTTAGGATTATGCCTCGCTCCATGCTTGTTATTTGGTGCCTTTCCCGGTGACTAATCTTGCATGTTAAAGGGGTGCCCGAGCATCGCGACTGGCTCCTACCCTCTCCGCCCTCACCTCCGTCTTTCCATGGCATCGACTGGCTTGCCGACGGCCGAGACCAGCCCAAGAGCCGGACCCGAGGACGAGAGTTTCATTATCTAACCACTTTGCGCGTAAAGGGGGGTACCGAGCATCGCGACTGTATTCCTACCGCCTCCGCCTCACCTCCGGGTCTTGTCCATGCATCGCGGACCGCTTTGCCGACGGCCGAGACCAGCCCAGAGCCGACCCGAGGACGAGAGTTGCTGATCTAACCCAAATTATGCTAAAGGGGGTGCCTGCATCGCGACTGTGGCTCCTACCGCTCCGCCTCACCTCCGGTCTTGTCCATGGCATCGCGACTGCTTGCCAGGCGACGGACCGAGACCAGCCCGAGAGCCGGACCAAGACGAGAGCACCGCAGACCGCCAAATTTGTGAACACACTCAAGATAAGGCCAGAGCCAGCGAACCCGCCTTGAGGGGCCCCGTGAGTCCTGCTGGCTCACGGGTGCCCCACACCTCGCAGGCCTCTCGCTCTCCCAAGCAACTAATGGCAGAACTAACGATCGCCACGGAAGCTCTTTTTGTTCCTTTTGTGGTGAACCCGCAGGTCCCTCCAAGGAGCACAAAACGACTCGCCACGCACCCTCGCCGCCTAGGCACGGACCTAGCGCCGCATCAGAAGCATTGTCCCGACCTCGAGATAAGTCACCCTCCTGACACACTAGTTATCGCAACACCATCCCACACTCAATGCAACCTCGTTAGCAACGCCGCCTTCCTTTCACCGAATGATGGCTGCTTACGCCAGGGGACCCCGAGCATCATGACCAGGCTCTTCCCGACTCGGGCCGCCACCTCGGCCTTGACCACGGCATCGCGATTCGGCATACCAGCCGACGGGTGAAGCCGCTTTGGGATCGGACCCCACAAGAGAGCATCAAGCCTCACGAGGTCCGGAAGGAAGAAACTAAGCTAGGCGGAATAAGCATCTCAAGGCTGCTTCACAATAAGGATCATATTGACAAATGAGGCTACAAACATCTTACAAGCCCCCACGGGTACATTCTGGCCTCGCAGAACAAAAGACGCGAATCCTAAGGAGTCCTACCCAGGGACCACCGCTGCATCATCATGGGCCGTCTGCACCGTGCCAACCTCATCCAGACGGGGGCGGCGATGGACTGAACGAGCCCGCCTCGCCTCCGTGGAGGGCGCAGGCTCTGGGGCTCGAGCTGTCGCTGCTCGCCTCCGCTATGAAGAGCTCGGCGAGTCGCCGGATCCTCCACCTTCGTCGCCGAGGAGCGCTACAGTGGCGGTCGGCCGCCCCTGCCTCACCATAGCAGGCCCCACCACCTCTCCCGCAGCACTTCCAGCCGACGCTCCGCCGTCAAGACCTGAAGGACACCACCAAGCACCATCATACTCCTGTGGATCGTGAGGGCGCCTGGCGCACCTCGCCCACCTCGAGTCATGAAGACCTTGCCCGGCACTAATCACCGCCTCCGTCGCGAGGGTGCCGCAGAGCCAGGTTTAAACCAGAGTCCTGGGGTTCCTTCACGACGACGGAGGCAAAGAAAGAAGGAAGACGAATCCAAGATTTAGGAGGTGTGGCGGTGTGAAGCACGAATCTCTCGGCAGAGCCCACGGCGTGACTCCTGTGGGGAAGACGACACCTCGCGGACTCCTGGCGCTGCCGGCAGGCGCCACATGGCGCCTTGCTGCCGCCCTTCAGAGCCACCACCTGCGCAGCATAGGGAAGAGGGAACCCGGTGGCGTGTTGCCGCACCAGGCATGGGCGCCCCTCATAGCGCCCGCCTCGATTACCGAGGGCAAGCCGCTTTTGGGGGAGCAGGTCAGATCCTCTTGAGGAGCCTTTCCTTCTCTTCCATGGAGAACCGCAAATCGGAGCCATGGCAACTGCATTTAAACGAGGAGGAGGAGAAGGTATGATAGACTGGAAGGGCGCTGCCGTCCGCATTTATAGCCGGCGAAGGCCAAACGTCGGCCTCCACGATCACCGGTAATCATGACCAACTCGCATGCAGGACTTGTCAATCCCGGTAGTTACCGAGGCATCGGGGGAAGTAGACACGCTGTCTAATCGCCACGACGCTCAAGACTTCACCGTCAGGCACTGCTTGTTCAGCCTGGCGCTGTCCCTGACGCCCATCAGGCGACATGAGCTCACGGCCTCAGCTGGGCTCAGCAGCTGCTGCAGGTCACACGACAGCCCCACGGCTGGTCAAGTTCAAGAAACACCATGCGGACCTCACTAGTCAGACAAGGGGTTCTCTTTCAAATGGCCAATTGTCGGTGCCACGTTTGGGAAGGCCCAGGCCTTCACCTATAGGAGTAGCCACACCAGAGCGAGGGCATCCGAAGAGGGCAGCTAGAGATCTAGAGATCGAGAGATCCTAATCTCTCTCTCGATTGATCTCGGATGCCGGATCGAGCTCCTCCTGCATGCCTCTACCCTGTGGGTGGCTAGTCCTATTTATAGGCAAAGGCCCGAGCCTCTTCCCAAATATTGAGCGGGAAGGGCCAACAAATGGCCATTTTGAAGGGGAACATCTAGTACACTTATCCCGACTAAAGTTGGTCCTCGCCGTCAAAGGCTCGTGGTGACGCCGGGCTGGGCTCCACGATGAATTCCTTCCCCGCTAAGGACGGTCTTGGTCTTGTTGTTGCAATCAAATGGTGCCTTTGCTTGATGCTCTCGCCGCGCTTGCCCCTTTGAACCAAAGAGGAACGAGGACAAGGCGCTGGCTGGTGCTCCGCCGGGCGCCTTGGTCGCCATGGCTTGGCGCCATGGCCACCCCGTGAGGTACCCCCGCTTGATCTCTCCTCCGCCTCGCCAGCCAGCCTGACGAGTCTGCGGCTCGAGGAAGCTTCTCTGCTCGTCTGCCTGAGGCTTGGCCTCGCGAGGGTCTTGAGCTTGTGCCTGATGAAGATGGGCCGGGCACACCCTTGAGCCACGCCAGAGGCCGCAGTGCAAGTTCAAGTCCTGGGTACTGCTCCTGCAACGCCGACAGAGCCCCTGTGCCCAAGGGGCGCGCCGACTTGGCTGAGCGGAGAAGCCAGGGGCAGCAAGCATGGCGCCGCGGGCCCTAATAAACAAGGCCCATAGGCGCCAAGGTATGTTGATTGACGGGCGCCCAGCAACCGCTGAATCGATAAAAAGTCACGGCACCCGTCTATGCTTTGCCTCCTCCGATCATTGCGGATCCCCTTTCTTGCGCCTTTCCTTCCTGCCCGAAACCTGAGATCTACTTCAACCGCGTGCCCTAGCAAGACATGGCGCCTCGCAGAGACCCGGCAGTGCTTAGTACTCACCGCTTTGGATTCGCCCGAGCGATGTGGAGAAGGGCCTTGCGGGTGCGCCGGATGGTGGCGGCGCAAAGCGGCAACGATACAGGCGGTGCTCAGGGCGCTCGCCCTTCACGAGGTCAAGGAAGCACCTTCTATCCGCTCTTCGTGGCGCCATTGCTGCCGATGCGGTGCCTCCCTTTCTGAGTTCTTCTTTTCTGTCCTCCGCCATTACAAGCGCAAACTCTGCATCTCCACCCCAACTCTGTTCTTCTTCTGGCGATCTTCGCCTACTATTGTGAGGCTCATGTCGGCGTGCAACCCTCAGTGGCCTTGCTGCACCACTACTTCTACCTCCGGACCTCTTGCGGGTCCATCTCAGCGTCTTGTGAGCTTTATCGCGTATGGCAGCTCCAACGCCATCTTGAAGCCCAGGAAGAGGATTGAGGGCTTCAGGAGCAAGTGGGTCATGGTAGATGCTGGGCGCATCCATCCTCGGCTGATTCTGCCCACGGAGCAGCCCACAACCTCCGACAATTGGTCTCGCGCGGAACTCGTGGATCCCCGCGCGAAGCCGGTGCTGGAGAAGATGGACGCGGACCTGTGGCCGGGCAACATGGCGGTGATGGAGGACTGCGTGGCCTTCGCGGAGATGGAGGTGAAGGCTCGCACTTTGCTGAGGTCGCTTTACAACAGCGGCACAGAAAGCCACTGCCGGCGGCCGAGGGCAGCCCTGCCAAGCTGCTTCCTTCTGATCCGTGCCCTTGAAGATGTCACCTCGGCCTTGGCCCTCTGGCTGAGTCCGAGGAGCGTGTCTGTCTTGCTGCGGCAGCGTCCTTACCCGTCTACCTTAGCGATCCGGCGTGCGACCTCGACATTTCTTTGGAGCCCGTGGCGGCGAGCTTACGCTGCATTCTTTGAGGCCGTGAAGAATTGACGGAGGATCTACGGCGGTTTCGGGCCTTGACACCAAGCCCAAGCGAGTCTGCTTGGTCCCGAGGCTTCACTGGCCGAACCCGCCCAGCACAGCTCGCCGTCAACAAGTGACTCCTTTGTGGCTCTGATCTGCTTTCGGCTCACTGTAACATGCATCATGCCTTGGGGAGCGTTTAAACTTGCATTTGGTGTTGTGACAATAGTTATGGACTTTAATATTTGCTTTTGAATTCCTTGAGATTTGCGCTTTTCCTTCCTACTTGCTTATGTTCTCACGGCAGAGCCCGCCCTTGCCTCTCTCGGCCGCACGATAGCCCGACCCGAAACCGGGGACGGACCAAGGAGTGAGGGCTACGTGACAAGTTAGGCTCTGAGTCGCGATGCTCGTGGAGTCCCCCTTAGCGCATCGAACAGCAAGTAGGGAGGTGATATGTATGGGTGAATCTACCATTCTCGTCTGCGAGCCCGGCCCGCGCATACCTCAACCGCCGTTAGCCTTTGAAACTAAGGAGTGAGGGGCTACGTGACCAGTTAGGCTCTGAGTCATGATGCTCACGAGTCCCCCTTGATGTTCAAGCGCCTTCGTTACCTTGGCTCCGCTTCGGGGAGGCGTGTGACGAACCAGGCCGAGGCCTGGCTGGAGTGGCGTCGCGTGCAGGCGTGACCAGGCGTAGCCCGTCTCCCGGCCGCCTCGCGCAGCCTCCCGATGGAGGCGTTGCGATGAGGCGGACATTGAGCTCAGGGCTCCACGAGGTTGATCGACTGGGGCCACTCTCGGTTATTTATCACCAGCGGAGCATAAGCGCTTCCGTGTGTATGCGGAATAGCCTCCTCGGCGGTGTCGTCCACGGCGCCGATCATGGTGCTTCCAGCGATGCGTGGGAGGGCTGCCTCCGGAGGAGCCGGGGCGTGTACACCCGCGCCGACACGTGGGTGGCACGGTAGGGCTGACGAGGTGTCTGGGCACCCGTGAGCGAGGCGGGACTCACGGGCCCCTACCTCAAAGCGGGTTGCGCTGGCACTCGCCTTAACTTGTGATGTGTTCCTACAAATTTGGTTAGATCACGACGCTCTCGTCCCGGGTCCCGACCCTCGGCGGGTCTTAGCCGTCGCTGGTATGCCAAGTCACGATGTCGTGGACAAGGCGAGAGGTTGAAGGGTGGAGAGCGGTGAGGAGCCCATAGTCGCGATGCTTAGGTACCCCCACGCTAACATGCAAGCGGCCGACATGAAGGAAGAAGGTGCCGTGGAGGCATTAAATAAATCATGATGGGTTGACGCATGACCGAAATAAGCATAAGAGGGGTACATGCCGCTGGAGTGCAGCCCGACGACTTGGGGATGATGCAGTTTAGGGCCCCAACAAAAGTAAGCTAGGAACATGAAGTAAAAGGATACATGCCACGGGGCCGGACCCATGAGGCACAGGAATGATGCAGCCACAGGGGCGCTCGGCTAGAAATGAAACTTGAAGGATGTCACGATAGCGTTGAAGGCGAAGGGATCTTGAAGTAAGCGGACGTCCGCGGGCTGCGGAAGCCAACCTTCACGAGCCCCAGGCCCGGAGAGCCTCGGGAGGCTCGGAGGCTAGTGGCTCCTCGTGGACCATCTCCATCTCCGCGGGATGCCAGGAACGTGGCCTCTTGAGCCTCCAGATTCCCTCACGAGGCGCCGGGTGCGTGGGACGCGTTCAAGCCGTCGTAAGCATGTGAACATAGGCGTGGGCGGACCTTGGCGCCCAGCGTGAGGACCCGAAGCGCTCTGAGGCGGCTCGGTTGAGCCTGGTATGTCGATCAGGGCCGCCCACCATCCTCGCTGGATGGGGAGCTACGGCGGAGTGGCGGTGGCTGCCACTCATGACTCTTGACTGCAGCTCCTGCATGATCTGGTTGGCGAACTCCTGAGGTTTGGCCTCCTTGCTTTGCTCCTTCCTGCAAGGGAAGCGTGCTTTGAAGCACGCCTCAAGTGGTGCCCAAGCGCCTCCCTCGTGACCTTACCAAGGTCGGTGGCCCTCAGGGAGAGAGCCCCGAGCCTTGCTTGAGGAGGCGCCAGCGCGCCTTCTTCCTATGCAGTAGGAGGTGCCCCCTGAGCAGGCCGAGGACCACGAGGGGCCTGCCTCCCGAGGTCGGGCTGGCGATGTCTTCTTCTTCTTGGGAGCAGTCTCGGGGCCTCCCGCTCCTGCGATCTGGGTCTTCAAGTGATGCAGCTTGGAAAGCTCGCTCCACGGAGCACATGGCGTCTCTTTCTTCACAAGGCACCTTGATGACTCCGCCGCTTCCTGGCATCTTGAGGACGTTGTAGCCGTGATGAGTCATGGCCATGAACTTGGCGAGTGGGTACCAGGATGGCATTATCAGCGACGAATGTTGGCGACATCGAAGTCGATGAGCTTGGTGCGGTAGTTGTCGCACGCCCCGAAGGTGACAGGGAGGCGGACCTGCCCAATCGGGACTGTGGAGCCATTCGTGACTCCGGAGAAAGGCTTGGTTGGCAGAAGCTGATATTAAGGCACTTGGAGATTGTTGAATGTCTCTACGGACATGACATTGAGCCCTGCTCCGCCATCGATGAGGGTTACGGTGACTTGCACGTTCGCGATGATTGGGGAACAAAGCATCGGGAGGACTCTGGCTGTGGCTACGCACTTGAGCTGATCTGCGAAGCTTGAGCGTGATGGCGCACTGTGACCACCGAGAGAGGAGTGTGGCCTCGAGCTTAGGGAGGACTGCATTCACTTGTTTGGCAAACTGCTTGAAGATGCGTTGAGAGGTGGGGCTTGAGCTCCGCCCGAGGATCTGCGATCGCCATGGCTCTCTGAAGCCCCAGCCCCTCGTCGATGATGGTCCTCATTTCTCCTTGGCTGCTGGCCGAGGAGGAGGCTGCGTTTCCTTGCAGGCGATCCTCGTGAGGCTAATCCTCAGCCTCCCTCACGAGGCTGATCCTGCCAGCCAGTCCTCGCGAGGTCGGTCCGCCACCCTTGGCGAGGCCACGGCCTTCCTAAGCGTCCTGCATTTCTTCCTCCTCCTCGGCCGTAGCCTCGTCGTTCGCGGTCAGGCGTCGACCGATTCTCCTTCTCTTGCGGCTCGGAGCTCTTGACATTCGTTGGTGTTGTGGGTGTGGAGGTCGTGGTACACAGATACCGGCTGCCCTTGGAAGACTCGGGCTGATCTCTGCCTCGCTTGGTGTGCGGTTCTGCCACGAGCACAGCAGCAGCCTTGCGCTTCACGTCCTTGGCCTTGGACTTCTTCTCTTACGGATTCTGCGGTGGCAGCTCGAGGAGGGAAGGCGTCCTTCCTCAGCTCTGGCGCGCTTGGTCGCCAAGTTGAACAGCTCAGGATGTACAGATCTTCATGCATCGCCAGCTCCTCCTTCATCTTGACGTCGCTGCACGTCGGAGAAGGCTGAGATGATGGCCTCTCCGGTCACCTTGGGAATCTTGAGGCGTGCGTTGTTGAAGCGCTGGATGTACTTGCGAGGTCTCCCCGGCTGCTTCTTGATCGGCGCATGTCGCTCCTGGCGAGAGGCAGTCACGAGTACCTTGGAAGTTGGCGATGAACCCGGTGTGCATCGTCGAGGAGGAGATCGTGCGGGAGGCGAGTTCGAGGAGCTAGAGTGCGGGCCCGTCCTTGAGTGCCATGGGAAACCAGTTCGCCATGACCTTCTCGTCCTGTTGGCGGCCCGATGCCCAGCTTGTAGAGCTGGAGGAACTCCGCAGGTCGGCCGTGCCGTCATAGCGAGGAGGCGGTGCAGCTTGAACTTTCCGGCCCCGCTTGACTGCGCCTTCGGTGGTGAAGGCGGCAACTTCTTTGTAGCCACAGGAGGCCTTTGGTGACGAAGAGCACGGTCTTCTGCGGGTCCCCATCTTGGCCGCTGGGAGGCAAGTCTTGAGGTCTTAGCGTCTTTGGAGCCTGGCCTTGGTCGAGACGAGCCGGTCAGGAGCACGCGGGCAGCTTCTTGAGGCGAGGGACCTCTTGACAGCTCTACTCTTGCTCTTGCCTGGCGCGGGCGGAGTGGGTTCCGCCCGGGGCCACGCACCTTGAAACCAAGCGCCATCTTGAGGGAGGCGGTGAGGCACCGAAAGCTTCATCGCCGCGCAAAGCGGGCGGTCTGTGAAGGGCGGCGCTGCAGGAGCCCCTGCGGCGTGGACAAGCTTCGGCGGCAGTCGAGCCACTCTTCGTAGATGTCGTCGACATGGCGGTAGCGCAGGAGCTCTTTTGCGATGATAGCGCAGCTCGAGCCTCCATGGTAGCAGCGGGCGCGAGACGAAGAAACAGCTGGGGTGAGTGAAGGAGTAGCGGATGCGGCCGTCTCGCCTCCAGACGGATCTTTGGGGCGATGCTTGCTACTCGTTCCCGCCGGGCGGTGGCGCGTTGTGTGACGAGGAGCAGCGGGGCGGCCGCCGATGGGGGCCATCTGGCGGCGCTGGTAGCGAGAGGCTCGGCGCTCGGCGTGAGCCGACAGCGTCGACATGGATGCGATGGGCGAAAAACGATGCGGCGGAAGGCAATTCAGCGCACCTACTGGCGCACCAAAAGTCGGATTTCGGGTTCTGGCAGACCCTCTAGGTTCGAACTCTGGGGTGCACGCGGAGATCTCTCCCCCTCCCTACCTGAACCTCGCCACCTCGCTTGGATCTAACTACTAAAAGAACAACACAAGAGACACAAGGTTTATACTAGTTCGGGCCACCATTGTGGTGTAATACCCTACTCTAGTTTGTGGTGTGGTGGATTGCCTCTAGGGCTGATGATGAACAATACAAGGAAGAACAGCCTCGCGAGGGTCTGTTCTTGGCTGGTGCGATGAACTGCTAGGGGGAGTTCAGTCGCTTCTCTCTCTCTCTCTCTCTCTCTGCGATTGATCTCTCGATGTCGGATCGAGCTCTCTCTCCCAGATGCCTCTACCCTGTGGGTGGCTAGTCCTATTTATAGGCAAAGGCCCTGGGCCTCTTCCCAAATATTGAGCGGGAAGGGCGCCAACAATTGGCCATTTTGAAGGGAACATCTAGTACACTTATCACGACTAAAGTTGGTCCTCGCTTTGTCAAAGGCTCTGGTGGTGGCCGGCTTGGGCTCCCGATGACTTCCTTCCTGCCGTTCGGCGGTCTTGGTCTTGTTATACCAAAGCGGGTGCCTTTGCTTGATGCTCGCTGCGCTTGCCCCTTTGCCAAAGAGGAAAGCGAGGACTGCGTGAAATTGGCGCCCGACCTGGTGCCCTTGGTCGTCATGGCTTGCGTCATGGGCACCTCGTGAGGTACCCGCCTTGATCTCTCCTCCTCTTGAGCCAGCCTGGCGAGGCCGTGGCGAGGAAGCTTCCTGTCATCCGCCCAGCAATCTGGCCCCTCGCGAGGTCTTGAGCTTGTCTTGATGAAGATGGGCCGTCTTTGGCCACCCCTTGAGCCACGCCGCGGGCAGCGAGCGAGCAAGTTTGGGTACCCCGTTCCCGAGCAGCGCCGGCGGTGGCGGTGCCCAAGGCGCATTGAGAGTACCGTCCCGCTCTTTGGTGGGCAAGAGGGCGTCACTGCCTTCGGCGTCACCCCTGACCTTGATGGAGAGGGCGGTGCTGAGATCACCAAAGGTCCCAAATGCGATGCCGTGAGCGGGCGCTGAAAGCCCTAAAGACTCCACCAGTAGGTCTCCGGACTCCAGCAGCTTGCCATGGAGGCGACACCCCTGCCCTGGACAGATAGCTCGTATGAAGGGTACGAGCGCTCTGCCATGAAGGAAAGGCACGACGCGTCGCCCCCTCACACACACTGAGGTTGATGCGACCGCCATGGGTGCGCTGCCATCGATTGCGGCTGCCCCAACCACAACCACCACGTCTCCTGCGACCGTGGACCAGACTCGCTCCCCTGGTGTCTGCATGAACCTCCGGGATCTTCACCCCTAAACAGAAGCACGGAGCCGAGTGTCGTGGGAACGAGTTTGACTGTAAGAGTAGGGGGTACGTAGGAGGAGGCAGTGTCCTAGCTACGACGAGGTTGTACACACAAGTTTACGAGTTCAGGCCCCTCTCGGAGGAGGTAACAACCCTACGTCTTGGTGCCTCAGAGGCTTGTCGACTAGATATGTGTGGAAGTTACAGGGGGTGCAAACCCTTGTGCCAGAGGAGGGGTTTGCTTATATAGAGTGCGCCAGGCCCCTCGCAGCCCTCGGTTACACAGGGTTCAATGTGAGTTAAGACTAGGATGTTACTGGTAATGCCAGCTATTAATGATCTTTATGGCGATGAAGTGAATGCCTCACCGTTGCCATCCTAGGGTGACTTTAGGCCTTCTGTACTCCGAGTGATTCTTTGTATGGTCGAGTGGAATTGGGATATCCGAGTGGAATCTCTCGTCGAGTGGATTGCACTTCAGGGTGATTTCAGTCGGTATCTTCTATTGGACTTTGTATGTCTTTGACTCTAGGGCAGTGTCCTTGGGTAGGGTGTCTAGGTCAGGCCTAAGACCCTACCCTAGGTACATGTCATCGTCATTAGCCCCCGAATGGATTGAGGACCGAGTGAAGAAGGGTTGAAGTTGGTTCCGACCCGATTCCATGCTTCAAAGGCATTTCTTCAAGGTCCTGAAAGCATAGTGGTACTTTAACCCTGCATTAGTCGCCTTGATCGATTCTGGCTTCCGGGATAACCGAATGAATTATGTTGTGTAACTTCGAGTACATTGGAATGTGATATCTTTGTTGCGATTGACTGCTCTGCGGTTCCCGAATCTCGCAGGATTCGAAATTTGGAGAAGCGCGTGGGACTAGGCGTGGCGCAGTAAGCAGAGTAAATAGATAGGGACTCCTCGATCGTCGTGCCACTTTTTCTGCCACGTATTGAGCCTGCGTCTGTTACGGGATGCGATTGGATCATGCGGGCCCACGGGTCAGCCACTCGGAAGCAGGACCATAAAGGCGTCGGCTGCCGATCACGAGTCCTTTGTTCCTCCATTCGCCCATTCTCTGTCCGCTTCTCCGCCTTGCTTCTTCCTGCTCTCCACGCCTCTATCCATCCCTCTCGAGCTCTGCCGCCATGGTGAAGGACAAGATCGCGGCCCTGGAGTGCACGAAGAAGGTTACGGCGAAGGGCAAGGAGGCGGCAAGGGGTCGTTATGCGATCCGGTCTCTGACTGGTTGGATCTGAGAGAATTTGGATCCGCTCCACCATCGTGAAGGAAGACATGGAGAACCTTGCCGCCAACAGCCTGATTGCTCATGGGTCCTAGAGGTTGCCAGAGGGGGAAACCAAGTGCTAGCCACGCGAGGGTGAGCGCGTCCTCCTCACCACCCGCGTCGACCAAAGTTTCTCCCTGCCCCCGCATCCATTCTTTCGGGGTTTTTTGAACTTCTTCGGTGCTCAGATCCACCACTTTACTCCCAACACAATCTCGTACCTTGTCGCATTGTTTCAATGTGCGAAAACTACCTTGCGTGTTAGCCGCACTGAGGTCTGTTCAAACACATTTTTACCTTCCGATCTCAGTCGATGAAGAAAGCTAACCCAGATGATGAAAAGACGCTCGTGATCCAAATGTGCGGGGGGTTAGCGATCCAAATGAGAGGTAGGAGTAATTTTCTCCCCATGACCTTTCCCAAGTCAGTTAGAGGGTGGCAGTCGACTTGGTGTTACTACAAAGACATCCCGACTCCTGGTCAGTCGACCGGCCTCCTCCCTTTCACTTTGGAGAGACTCTGTCAACCTTCTTCACTGAGTGTAACTGCGGCTGTCGGTGTCAAAACCGGCGGATCTCGGGTAGGGGGTCCCGAACTGTGCGTCTAAGGCGGATGATAACAGGAGGCGGGGGACATGATGTTTACCCAGGTTCAGGCCCTCTCGATGGAGGTAATACCCTACTTCCTGCTTGATTGATCTTGATGATATGAGTATTACAATAGTTGATCTACCACGAGATCGTAGAGGCTAAACCCTAGAAGCTAGCCTATGGTATGATTGTTGTTGTCCTACGGACTAAACCCTCCGGTTTATATAGACAGGAGGGCTAGGTTATTACAGTCGGTTACAAGGGAAGAGATCTACATATCCGTATTGCTAAGCTTGCCTTCCACGCCAAGAAGAGTCCCATCCGGACATGGGACGAAGTCTTCAATCTTGTATCTTCATAGTCCAACAGTCCGGCCAAATGATATAGTCCGGCTGTCCGAGGACCCCCTAATCCAGGACTCCCTCAGTAGCCCCTGAACCCGGCTTCAATGACGATGAGTCCGGCACGCTGTTTGTCTTCCGCATTGCAAGGCGGGTTCCTCCTCCGAATATTCCATAGAAGATTTTGAACACAAGGATAGTGTCCGACTCTGCAAAACAAATTCCACATACCACCGTAGAGAGAATAATATTTCCACAAATCTAATCTGCTGACACATCTGGCAACATGACATCATACCACGACCCGTCATTATTCGAACCGTTTTTCTCAACCAGCTACTTCACACATTGCGAGGCGGTTTTCTTGGCACGTCTTGTCGAAGCAGAGATCGTGTCCCCTTATCAGGGGATTCTCATCAATACGGGTGTGGGTAACCCAACCGCGCCATCAATTATGGTGCTTGGGGAATAAGCGGTTTTACCAGGCAAGTGGGGAGGCGCAGAATCCATGCTGCCTTTATAAGGGGATAAGGACTGCCTTTCGCACCCACGTTTTTTTCTTCCCGATCCATTCCCCTCCGCCCAAGCTCTAGCGCCCTAGCGTTCATCTTATCTGCCCACCAAGGCCTTCCGAAAATGTCCGGATCCGGAGCAGGAGGCAAATGGATGGCCTCTACCGCCCGGGAGAAGGATATCAAAAAGCTTCGGGAGGACGGGTATCTGGCCAAGAAAATCAGCCATCATCTCCCGACGGCGGGACAGATCGTCCCCAACCCGGAACCCCACGAGAGGGTTGTATTCCTCCCTCACTTTGTCCGCAGGCTAGGGTTTCCCCTCCACCCGTTCGTTCCCGGCATCATGTATAATTATGGGATTGATCTTCATGATCTGTCCCCTAATTCCTTCATCAACATCTCGACATTCATTGTCATGTGCGAGGCTTTTCTCCACATCTCGCCACATTTTGGCTTATGGCTGAAGATTTTTAATGTGAAGCCCAAGGTAGTGGGTGGCGAGCACGCCGAGTGCGGGGGAACTATGGTGAGCAAGATGCCCAACGTTACATGGCCAACATGCACCTTTAACGATTCCGTCAAGGAGTGGCAACAGCAGTGGTTTTACATCACCGAGCCACGCGGCATGGAATGGGCCGCGATCCCCGAGTTTCGATCCGGTGCCCCCCTGCGGCTTACATCTTGGGTCAAGAAGGGCCTGAACTGGTCCTTGTCCGATGAATTGTCGGTGCTCCAGACACGCGTTAAAGATATGGGAGACAAGAACATTGAACTTGTCAATGTGGTCCAGGTGATGTTAATTCGCCAGATCCTGCCTTGTCAACACCGGACTTGCAATCTATGGGAATTCGATCCGGCCAAGCACCAAAACTTGCGAGAGCTTTTCGGCTCCTCGCACAAGGACATCTGGAAGGTGCTTTTCAAGTCCAGCAAATCATGGCCGGACTTCGCGAAGACCGCGGGTACCAACTGTCCCGACCTGCAAGCTCGGTAAGTTATCGTACTTTTTATCCGCATAACCCAAGGGAAGCGCTTAATGTGTTTTCTACAACCCTCCTAGAGCTGGACTAAGAAGGCGGAGCGGATCCATTGTCCGGCCCCACTGCCCGAAGAACCGGCCGTCCCACTTCTAATGAAGATGCTGGTCCCGACGCCTTACAAGCTGCCGAAGAAGACGTCCGAGAAGGGGGCCAAGAAGACCCGGGTCAGCCTTCGTCACCGCGGCGCTTCAGATACAATATCCGGAGGATCTGATGCCCATTCCGCCTCTGAAGAGGACGAGGAGGAGGAAGAAGATGAATCCCCTGCGGGGGAAAGAAAGAGATGTCCCGACGTGGGATCCCAGGGTCCAGCCCCTGGTGAACACGTGAGTATATATAGTCCGAACACGTTTATGCGTCCAGACTCATCATGGCACAGTATTTTAACCTGAGCCACATGTTTTGTAGTCCGGCGAGGTCCCGTACCAACAATCCTCATCAGAGGATTTGCTGAGCTTGGATACTATGGAAAGCGGGATGCCCCCGAAGGCCCCCTCCCTCAAACAGGTGAATACCACTGAGGCTTCGTCCCAGAGGGACCCCGGCCAAGGAGGAGAGGAAAAGACCATGAAAGTGGCACCTGGAGGTCAATCTTCAGGGGCCAAACACATGTGGGAGCAAATTCCCATGGGAGCTGACGGCGGGGGCCATCTTGAATTCAGCTCCGGTAGGATCACGATTCTGGAGACCAATCTGACTCGAGTCGAGGCGAGCAACCTCTCTCTGCTGGAGGGGGTATACCGGCAACCTCTGTTCAACCAGAGGTGTCGGATGCTTTGTTGGTGGCGCTGAAGAGCGCCTCCATCATCGACGAACACCATGCCCTTATGGGTGCGGTGATTGAGAAGATTCAGTCTGTTGAGAGTGGACTGAATGGAGCCTGTATCAGCCTTATAAAAGGTTTTGAGGTATGTTTTTCGAAGAGCGTCATGGTATGGATAGTAGCCCTTGATATACTGTTCGGTGAAAGAAGAAACCGGACAGAGGATCAAATTTTATGTTCGCAGGAAGACTCATTGAATGACATCTATTTCTCTTTTGTTATAAGCAGGCGTCTGTAGTGGCTGCTGCCTCTCGTACTGCGGAGATCTCTGAACTAAATCAAAGTCTGGAGCAGGCCAAAGAAGAACTTGGCTGGTTGAAAATGCAGTTGGGAGAGAAACAAGGTATGCACAAGTCTTGTTCGCGTGTAGTGCGATCAACTTTCCAGTATGATAAAATATGTTCCCTGATTTTCTCTAGGGATGGTGACTGAAGTCGAGGCTCTTAAGAAGGCTGTGGCCGAGGTCGAGGAAAAGGCAGCCGCAGAGCAGGCCCTCCATGAGAAGTACGATGCCAGGGTTATTAAAGCTGAGCAGGAGCTCCAAGAGGTCATGAAGAAATGCGAAACCTTGGAGCAGAGTTTAACGGAGAAAGAATCCGAACTCACCAAGGCGCATCAGGCCATGAGCGATGCCCAGGGGGAAACCCAAAGTGCCCTGCAGGGGATCCAAGAGGCGAGGAAGATCGCGGCGGGTAAGGCTTTTTCCTTGGAAAGCAAGTTTTTTGAGGAGAAGATTATGTTTCTAATTTTGAATTGGTTTTCTCCAAGGGTATTTGTGGAGCTGCCCCGCAGCATATCGGATGCCACCAAATTCTACCGGGCCGAAGAAAGGAACACTGCGGATAAGCTCTTCTGGTCGCAGTATTTGGCACCGAATTATCCGGTGCCTTTTGCCGATCAACTGAAACAGCTGATCGAGCGCATAAAGCGGCGAACTAGCCATGAAGGATTTGATTATCGGCTATGGCTGCCGAGCCGATTCAAGCAGCTACCGGGCTTGTGAAGCGTCTTATGGCGCTTTCCCTCGACTCGGCGTCATCAAGCGATCGATGCGCATAGAGGGTCTTGCGAATGGCCTTCGCCGTGCAAAGGTGCACTTGGGGAAGATGGATCTTGAAGTCGATGGTGAAGGGCGCCGGAGGGGAAGGAGCACCGCAAGCCGAATTATATTATGAATGTGTCCTGAAAGGATCCTACCTTGAAGCGGAGCTATGTACCAAGGACACTATATTTCCATGAATGCGAATCATGTCGTCCTTTGTAATGTCTGAACAGGGTCATTTATACTATTTATTTCTGTTATATAAAAGTTTACCCTCACATGCGGCCGTTTTATATATTAAACACGAGAGTTGGCCGTCGTAAACGCCTTTACGTAAAAATGCAGGGGTGTTAAGGATAAACTCGAGCACTCTTTATCGATTTTGGGTCCTTGAAGGAGGTGCTCGGCTGTGAATTAGGCAATCGGACTATAGGGCTTTATCACTCTCACTTAGCCATAGGAGCTTTAGTAAGGTAGGCGCAGCCCCTGGTGTTCGGAAGACCGTACTAGGGGTTCTATAAGCACCTAATCGGAGGAAAAAACCGATCCATCGCATGCTGCATTGGTTATGGCATTATGCGGGAGAAATCCTTAAAGATTTTACGACCTCTCGAACAGCTGACCAGCTCTCGCCGTATCATGACAGTCTGTTTTCGGCTTTCTCTACTGAGGTGCTCGTCCGGAAGAACCGGAACACAATCACAGTAGTTCTCCCAGTGCTACCTTAGCCGATATAGCGGAACGTAAGGTACCAAAACATGGGAGCCGGGCAAACCCAACTATTGACCCAAGACATGATTCGGAGCTGATGCATATAATGCTATAAGTTCGGGGTGCCGAACTTCCATGAAAGTGTCCGGGCTTTATTGTCGTACTGTGGGTAAAACGAAGACCCTGGCACGTTTAAAGGCATATCGCGGTGTACGGATGCCACTCGACAAGAGATTTTTAATAAGAAATTACAGCTGAAAAGTGTCATACAAATCCACCTATTTTATTTGAATAGTACGTCGATGTGTATAAGACATGTAATAATGGAAAAGAAATATGATATGGCTTTTCTTTGAGACCAGGAAGAAGAAGGCGTAATGCGGATCCGGAGTATAGTCGGATGGTCATCGCGGGGAACATCTAAGGATTCCCTTGCGCGTTCGGGCTGCCTCCATATTGCCCGTCCTGGTCGACCCGAAGGTGAGCCTGCAAATGAAATGTAAGAAATTTTTGTGTGCCGGAGAGCGGTTGAGCCGCTGTATGCGGCCTATCTTGGCCTTCGCCGGAATGTTTAATTGAGCTCTGGACGAGCCGGGCTATGCTGCCCCGAAGTAGTTCTAAGTCCTTTGGCGGTATCCGGGAGCCTGGCCGTCGACTCGAGGTTCGGCTGTAAGGTTCTGCTCATTGCTTCTGCTGTTAAGGCAACGGTGTACTTGTTGCTGCCAAAGGAAAGGTCGGCCTTGCCCTTAACCATGATGACGCCGCACGGACCGGGCATCTTGAGCTTACGGTAGGCGTAATGTGGCACCGTGTTAAATCGAGCGAACGCGGTTCGTCCGAGCAGTGCCTGATAATCACTGCGGAAGGGGACGATTTCGAAGGTTAACTCTTTGGTACGACAATTGTC
Source organism: Aegilops longissima (assembly GCA_021605205.1). NCBI lineage: Eukaryota > Viridiplantae > Streptophyta > Magnoliopsida > Poales > Poaceae > Aegilops > Aegilops longissima. The sequence goes on along the minus strand of CM038682.1, from coordinate 371,871,862 downwards.
TGGTGATCCAAAGAGTACCTCGAGGGCAATGGAGCCTGTACAACTGGCCTACACACCTGGTATAATGCCTTTGAAAGCGGCTGCAGTGGGTTTGATCATCGAATGATCGATGCCCACCTTGCGCACTGTGTCCTAATAAAGCAGGTTTATACTGTTGCCTCCGTCCATAAGGACTAGTGTGAGGTGGAACTCGTCAACTATTGGGTCAAGGACTAGTGCGGCTGGATTGACCTGATTGGCGTTGACCGGACGATCTGTGTGGTTGAAGGTGACCGGCCCTAGTTTATATCGTGGGACGGCTGGTTCCGTTAAGTCGGCATCCCTAGGGGTGTGTATCGGGTCCGGTTTGGGAATTTGGGTGGTGTTTACCACGTTCACCATTTGGATTTGCGGGGGAAATTTCTTTTGCCCTCCTGTGTTCGGTGATCTGGCCTCTTCGTTGCCATCATCGCTTTGAGACTCCCCTTTATTGTTTTTGGCTCCTGCCCTCCCGGCTTGTTTGAAGACCCAGCATTCTCTGTTGGTATGGGTGGCTGGCGTCCCTGGGGTGCCATGAATTTGGCATTGACGATCGAGTATGCGGCCCAGACTGGACGGACCCGGATTGTCATTTTTGAGGGGCCCTTTCTGCTGATCGGACTTTGAGCCACTAAACCCGGCATTAACTGCCATATCTTCGGCGTTTTCACCATATTTGCGGTGCTTGTGTTTGTTGCGTCATGGTTTGCCGTTGCTATCCCTGGCCTCTGATGAGTCAGGTTTGCTTGCTGTGTTGTTACTACGAGCCAACCAGCTATCTTCGCCCGCACAAAAGCGGGTCATAAGGGTTGTGAGGGCTGCCATGGATTTTGGCTTCTCTTGACCGAGGTGCCGGGCGAGCCACTCGTCACGGATGTTATGCTTAAATGCCGCTAAGGCCTCTGCATCCGGACAGCCAACAATTTGATTCTTCTTAGTCAGGAACCGGGTCCAGAATTTCCTGGCCGATTCCCCTGGCTGTTGAGTTATATGACTTACATCGTCAGCATCCGATGGTCGCACATAAGTGCCCTGGAAATTGTCCAGGAATGCATCTGCCAGGCTCTCCCAACTTCCGATGGAGTTTGCCAGCAAGCTATTCAGCCAATGCCGAGCGGCCCTTTGAGTTTTAGCGGGAGCTACTTGTTGGTGTGTAGATCATCCCCGCGGGCCATGTGAATGTTGAGGAAGAAATCTTCTATCCATACCGCGGGGTCTGTAGTACCATCATATGATTCCATGTTCATGGGTTTAAACCCTTCTGGGAATTCATGATCCATTACTTCATCGGTGAAGCATAGGGGTGTCTGGCGCCTGCATGCGGGCTATGTCACGGCGCAGTTCATACGAGTCTTGTCTGCTGTATTCGGCCCGGCCGGATTTTCTTTTAGTATATCCGGCGGGACGATCACCGTCACGCGTTGGGGCGCGACCCCGTGATCTGAAGATCAATCTTGTATGTCCTGCTTTGTTTTCCAATATGTCTCGCAGATCCCGCGTATTGCCCCGGGCCTTTGTATTTTTGTTTGTCTGGTGACGGGGTGCGGGCTGGACTTCGGGCTCATATGCCCCTTTGTCTCGGCCACGAGGTGGCCGATCAGCCATATCATACGCTCGTGATGTGGGTTTTTAATGCTTCCTCCTCGAGTTGGGGTTGCAACCTGCGCTTTGGGTAAATCTTGGTTGGGCGCTCGAGTTCGTATTCCTCGACCGCCAGGACTTCAGTCCATTTGTCCGCTAGCAGATCTTGATCAGCTCGAAGCTGTTGTTGCTTTTTCTTTAGACTATTTGCTGTGGCTATAAGTCGGCACTTGAAGCGCTCCTGTTCGACGGGATCCTCAGGCACGATAAATTCTTTGTCGCCGAGGCTCACCTCGTCTTCGGAGAGAGGCATGTAATTGTCATCCTCCGATTCTCCGTCTGCTGCCATTTAGGAGGGCTAGCATTCATCCTCCGCTTCGAGGTTTGGCTGGAGGGGATTGTCGTCGTCCTCGGCACTATCCGGAGCGTTATTGACTCTTGTGTCGGTATCGCTGCTTTTGCTATGGCGGGACTTAGAGCGACGCCGCTGACGTCGGTGCTTGGATTGCTTATTGGAGGGATTATCCTCCGTCGTCTTATCGCCATCGCTTTCTTTGGGGGTGTCCACCATGTATATGTCATATGATGAGGTGGCAGTCCAGCGCCCTGTGGGCGGTGGTTCTTGTTCATCTCCTGACTCGTCGTCCATACCGTCGATGTCTTCGGAGCCGAAGTCAAGCATGCCGGTTAAATCATCGACAGTGCCTACTAAGTGGGTGGTGGGTGGGGAGCGAATTTCTTCGTCGTCCGCATCCCATTCTAGCCGGACATAGTTTGGCCAAGGGTCTCCTGACAGGGAGAGAGACTTCAATGAGTTTAGCACGTCGTCGAAGGGAGAGTGCTGAAAGATATCCGCGGAGGTAAACTCCATGATTGTTGCCCAATCGGATTCGATAGGCACAGATGCAGGCGGCTCGGAGCCCGTGGCCGGGGACGAATCCAACGGTTTGGCAACACAGGTCTCATAGGAGGTGAAGTCAGTATTCGGCTCTATCGCCACTGAGTTTGCGGCCTCCGTGGCGGGGTCCATCCACCTGTCCTCAGATGGCGCAATTTGTTCCGGATCGAGGGCCGGAGTAGTTGCAGGCGTGATCTCCCGAACATTGTCCGGCAGCAGAGCTAAGTCATGCTCGTCGTGATTGTGCGGCACCTGACATGGGCTCGAATCCGTTGAAGATCAAGTCTCCGCGGATGTCGGCAATATAGTTCAAGTTTCCAAACCTGACCTGATGGCCAGGGGCGTAGCTCTCGATCTGCTCGGATGGCTGCGAGTTGGCCCATGATCTGAAGCCGCCCGAATCTGAAGATCTGTCCGGGGAGAAAAACCTCACCCTGGATCGCATCGCTGCCGATAATCGAAGGAGCCATCTAGCCTTACGGTGACGACACAATGGAACTCTAAATGAAACCACCAATGTCGGTGTCAAAACCGGTGGATCTCGAGTAGGGGGTCCCGAACTGAGCGTCTAAGGCGGATGGTAACAGGAGGCGGGGGACACGATGTTTACCCAGGTTTGGGCCCTCTCGATGGAGGTAATACCCTACTTCCTTCTTGATTGATCTTGATGATATGAGTATTACAAGAGTTGATCTACCACGAGACCGTAGAGGCTAAACCCTAGAAGCTAGCCTATGGTATGATTGTTGTTGTCCTACAGACTAAACCCTCCGGTTTATATAGACACCGGATGGGGCTAGGGTTACATAGAGTCGGTTACAAGGGAAGAGATCTACATATCCGTATTGCCAAGCTTGCCTTCCACGCCAAGGAGAGTCCCATCCGGACATGGGACGAAGTCTTCAATCTTGTATCTTCATAGTCCAACAGTCCGGCCAAAGGATATAGTCCGGCTGTCCGAGGACCCCTAATCCAGGACTCCCTCAGCGGCGGAGAAGGGTGAGGTGTCCATGTTAGTCGACGCAGTCGTTGCATTAGTCCAGGGGGTGTGACTGGCATGGATCTGCTGGAGGTGTTCCTCAGTCGACAAATCCAACCTCCGCAAGCTCGTAACCACCCAATGTGGATGTACTCGGGAACCAACGACACCGCTCGGGTTCACCCGGAGGAGGTCGCCAAGGAGGTGGTGGCTCACTGGCTACGAAGCATCACTGGTAACAAGGATAACCCTCGTAGAGCCAGAAGGATCTTGCCATTCGATGCCAACAACGCTCCAGATGAGGTTAGGCTCGATTTACCGAGTGTTTTTTCAATATGCAATTGTTCTTGAATCCGACTGATACTTGTAACATGTGTCTTGTAGGTTTTCACCAAGATGTACTCAATGCCGAACGGGGGGCATCACAAAGAAGGAGTAGAGAGTGATCGGGAAAGCGCTGATTTTGAATATGCAGATGACAGCGAGGACTCTGGCAGCAGCGAGGAAGTCGATTCGCCGCCCCGCTCTGAACGACATTCTGAATAGTCGCAAGAACCTGCGAGAGGACGTGGAAAAGCAGTTCGGTCGAGTGCGAAGATTCCAAAGCACACTCGAACATCAACCCCAGACCCAATAGAGAAGGCCGCGAAGCAAGCCAAAGTTGTTCCACCCAAGCCTCGGAAGGCCCTGCCCAGGATCAAGGTGGCCATGCCCGTTGCTTCAACATAAGTGTTTCTTTTTCTTGTCTTTCATTGCCACTGTGAACTTCTTTACTTGCATGAACGAGTGAAATTTGGAACTTTCGGTACTGCTACTTCTGCAACATCTATGGATATCGACGAGGAGCGGGATGATGTGGAGACCGCAGACACGGCCACCTCTCGGGCAGGTATGATTTCACAGTCATGCTTTTACTCCGTCAACTGTTTTGGTGGACGAATGAAATCTTACTGTTGAGTGTTTTGCTGTGCCGACATATGTTATCCAGCTTCCAGATGATGGCGATGAGGATATACCTCAAAGGAGTACAGGGAAAAGAGGCAAAGCTTTGAGCAAGAGGGCACCTGCCAGCAGAGCGCCTCGCCCGGCATCTGAGCATGTAGTTCAACAACTTCATGATCCAGTATGGGCTACTGTCTCTTTTGCTGATCCTCTGTCGACTGACCAACCCTCGGCGTTGACTGCTCAGACTTCTGGTCCGACTGCACAACCTCAAGCTCCAACCCCACCGGCCACGTCATTGGCTCCATCATCCACTCCGTTTGTTATGCATCACGTCCCGGAGGACCAAGTAGGAGCTGCCAAGGAAGCCATGATCCAGGCGGGTCTGATGCCAGACCGACTGAAGGTGGTGTATGACACCAGCAAGGCCGCTTACGACGCCAGTTCTACCCTCCAAACCAATGTCTGAGTAAGTGGGATTGTAAGTTGATTTTTGATTGGCTTTCCAGCTCAACTCTTGCTCTGTTAGGATATGCTATCTGAAAACTATTGCTTTATTATTCGTAAGCTGTCCGTGGATGAGTGTTTTGGAACCTTTAATGTGCATCTACCATGAGTCTGCACCTTACATCTATTCACCCACTTGGTGTTTGCTTTTTTGCTTCGTGGCTCATCCACTCGAGTCGAACGTGTCATGTTGAGTGGAATCCTGGTCCAGTGGGGGCATGCTGAGTGCACCCACTGGGTGTAGTGACCGAGACCGCCGTCGAATGTTTGATTCGGCGGTGGTCTTAGAACTTTTTTTTGTAATAGCAATCTAAACTTGCTCTCTTTTACTCGAGAATAACCGGTCTTTATTTCCGTCGTCTGATTTATCTTTTTGTCGATTGCAGAAATGTTGTGAACTTGGGACCCAATATGCTGCTTTGGAGAAGGAGAAGATCCGACTCAAACTTGACCTGGATCTTGGCAATGAGAATCTGAAGAAGGCTCAAGACGAAGTGGCAATCATGGGAGGTAACCACTTGTTGAATGTACGCCTTGTTATTTTTTCTTTCCCATCCATTGAACCGAGTGATTCCACTCGAACAGATGTGCGTAGTGAAAACCATCAACTCCAAGCTTGTATGAGGAATGCTATTTCTTTAGACAAAATGAAGTCGGCCTTGGAGCAGAAGGACATTGATCTTGCGGGGGCGCAGAAGATGGCGCGTGAGAAGACTGAACTTGCTGACAAGAAGCTAGCTTCAGTCGGCAAATTGGAGGAGGAGAATGCCAAACTGAAGACCGCCGTTGATGAGGCGAAGAAAGAAGTTGCGCGGCTGAAGGAGGAGAAGGTGGTCCTGGCTGACAAAGTGGACGCACTCACTCAGAAGAGGGATGAGGTGGAGGTCTATCTAGGAGGTCTTGCCATGAAGATGTTCCTCATGCTCGAAGGTACTTTTCCTCATCCGACTGGATTCAAAAAACTTGTTCACAATGTTGCTGCCAATTCATTACTTTTCTCACCGTGCAGAGTTCTGCCAAAATTTTGAGGAGGAAGCCGGGCGGATCGAGACAGGATTGGACCCCATCAACTCTCCTATCGGAGAAGAAGCTGGAATGAACATGCTGTGACTGGAATCTCGCCTTGCCAGCATCTTAGACTATATCGCTCGGCTGAAGGTCGCATTGACTCGGGTGGACAAGGAGCTATGGCCAGAGGACAATCTTCAAAATGACCTCGAGTCCCTAATGACTCTCCTTAATGACATCCCTGGTCGAGTGTAGGCTTGGAAGAAGTCAGCTGCTCATTGTGGAGCTGATGTGGCCTTATCAATCGTTCGAGTCCACTGCAAGGAGGCTAGGGAGGACAAGCAAAAGGCACTCCAAGTGACTAACACAAAGAAGCTCCAGTTTGAAGACTTTATGGAGACTTTTATCGATGCAGCCACTCGGATTGCCGATGGAATTTACTTGGACAACTTTGACGAGCCAGCTAGCCCTCCTCCCGCCGAGTGAAACACTTAATGATTTGAATACATTTGCCTCAGAATGTCAAGTGATTATGTAACCGTTAAACTCTTTCGGGCCTGACGCCCGAGTACTTTGCTTGTGGTTCTGAACCTCGCTGGATTTATCCGAACTTGGTTGTTTTATCTGAAATGCAGTTTTCTTGCCTCCAATGTGCTTAGATTTTTTAACTTAGGCGAAGCTGGTTCGCGGCTCAGCCCTCGAGTATGGGGTGGAGCGAACGTTGTACTTGTGGCGTAGCTCAGAGTGCACCTCATCGTACTTGCGGATTGCTCTCCCCGAGTGGGAGGATTGCTCTCCACTCAGAGTGTTTTTGAAACTTAGGCGAGTACGGGGTCACGGCTAAGTCCTCGAGTGCGAGGATTGCTCTCCAATCGGAGTGTTTTTGAAACTTAGGCGAGTATGGGGTCACAGCTAAGCCCCCGAGTGAGAGGGTTGCTCTTCACTCGAAGTATGTTTTGAAACTTAGGCGAATCTGGTTCGCAGCTAAGCCCCCGAGTGAGAGGGTTGCTCTTCACTCGGAGTATGTGTTGAAACTTAGGCGAATCTGGTTTGCAGCTAAGCCCCCGAGTGAGAGGGTTGCTCTTCACTCGTTGTATGTTTTGAAACTTAGGCGAATCTAGTTCGCAGCTAAGCCCCCGAGTGAGAGGGTTTCTCTTCACTCGGAGTACGTTTTGAAACTTAGGCGAATCTAGTTTGCAGCTAAGCCCCCGAGTGAGACGGTTGCTCTTCACTCGAAGTATGTTTTGAAACTTCGGAGAATCTGCTTCGCAGCTAAGCCCCCGAGTGAGAGGGTTTCTCTTCACTCGGAATATGTTTTGAAACTTAGGCGAATCTGGTTCGCAGCTAAGCCCCCGAGTGAGAGGGTTTCTTTTCACTCAGAGTATGCTTTGAAACTTAGGCGAATCTGGTTCGCAGCTAATCCCCCGAGTGAGAGGGTAGCTCTTCACTCAGAGTATGTTATGAAACTTAGGTGTCACAGCCTGATTTTAGGCCCTTTCTTTTTCTTTTGATTTTCCGAGGTTTTGCTTGAGATTTCTTTTTCCGTGGCTTTGTGGTCTGGAAACTGAAGAAGATTACCTCTTTTTTATTTCCAGAGTGGCTTGTCATCCCCATATCCATACCTAGACCTTGCCATTTCCATCTTGGACCAAACCCCAATATTCTTTTTCCTTGGGAATATTCCTTTTCTATTAAAGGAATAACCCAATTTTCCCTAGGTTGTGAAGCAACCTATATTTCTATCACTCCCAAAATTCCCAAATAATTCTCATAAATTGTTTTGGGTTATATCTTCCTCAAATATGGAAAAATATTTCATTTGCCATGTTCCCCATCATGCTCAATTAGTTCCTTTCCTATTCTGTCCTGAATGAAAGTTTGTGAAGCAAGTGCCATTTACCTTTGCCCAATTGACCCCAAACTTTTTGGACACCTTTTCATGTCCAAATAATTGCCTCTTTCCAAAATTCAACTCAATTTGCCTAGTAAATATTTCTGAGCAATTTTTCAAAGTTCCTGTCTGAGGGAATTCATTATGAAGGAAGTACTAGCTAGGTTAATCCAATTGAGTTAAAATTTTGCATGGTCCTTCATATCATCAAATCATCACTGTCCACCAAATTTGAGCTCATGTAACTCATCTATGTGAGCCCAGCTCCAAATCTTAGTTTCTAGTCAGATTTTCAGTTTGTGAAGCAACCATATTTTATATTGCTTCACTTAAGCTGAAAATTTTCCAGGGAATTCTCCTATCTATGTAAACTCTCACCACCAAGTTTTGGTCCATTTTATCTATCCAATTGCCCTGTGCAATTTTTCCAATTTTCTGGTCAGAATAAAGCATTGTGAAGCAAGTGCTAGTTTGGTTCATCCAAATGGCATGAAACCTTTTTTGGGCATCTTCATATACTCAAATCATTGGGCCATAACCGTTTTCAGCTCATGAAAATCATTTATCTGAGTGCTGCTTCATCATCTCTAATTCTGACCAATGGGGCCATTTCTTCAGCAACTACCCTCTAGAGAGCTCTTCTTCATCCGATTCTTGGCCAACACAGTCACCTTGGCATGTGATCAAGCCACACCAAAGCTCAGCCTCTGCTTCATCCTATGTTTGTCTCCCCGTAGCACAAACACCCTACTGTTACAATGTTTTGGCCCCTCCTGCTTTTCTCTTCTTTGCCTCTGGACCGAGTAGTTGCCGCCTTTGAACTCAGGGCACTAAGGTCAATGCACTGGACATGGTCAGTTCGGCCAGAACGCACCGCTTATGCCAGTTCACGCGATGACCACGGGCTTATCAACCCAAAACCGTGATCTGGCAAGTCGTCGCCCCGGTTCCCGTCGTTTCCCTCTGTGTCTTGACCTCAATCCTTGACCGAGTAGTAGTAGTACTAGCAATAGTAGTAGTAGCGATAGCGATAGCGATAGCGATAGCAGCAGCAGCAGCAATGACGATAGTAATGTGCGACGGCAGTAGTAGTAATAGTAGTAAGCAATGACAATGACGATAGCGATAGCAGCGATAGCGATAGCGATAATGCAACGATAGCAGCGATAGCGATAGCGATAGCGATAGCAGCGATAGTAATGGCAATGATAGTAGCGAGCAGCAATGAGGAGGAGGAAGCGGCGGATAGATGGGCGAGGAGCGGCGAGGAAGCGACAAGGGAAGCGATGGCAGTGGAGCAAGCAGGAGTAGGGAGGGAGTAGGAAGCGGCGAGGGCGGGAAGAAGCGGCAGCAGCGGGAGCGAACAGCAGCAGAAGAGCAGGAGCAAGCCTGGCGGGGAGGAGGAGCAGGAGGCGGCGGAGGAGGAGGCGGGAGAAGGAGCAGCAGGAGCAACAACAGCAGCAGGAGCACCCCCTCCCATCGCTGATTTTTTTCGTCTCTCCTCCCACCACCCCTCCCATCGCTGGTTTATTTTCGTCTCATCTCCCACCACCCCTCCCACTTTATTTTTTTCTTCTTCTCACTTAAAACCGAATCGCATTCGATCCTCATTCCATTTATTCGTGTTTGCTTTGGCATATGTCGATTCAATTCAATCGTGTAAATATTTTGGCAAGTTCTAATTCAATCAATCGAGAGAAATAGGCGTACCCCGATTCGGTAATTGGTAACAGAAATAGTAGGCAAGAGATCTCCTCGTCCATCAGTCCCACCTTCCTAGCGCCAAAGTGTAATATATGGAAAAGAACTCAACGAATCATAACAGTAATTAGCCTGATTATATAACATACCTAACATCAGGTAAGTCATTACTTCGCTTCCTTCCTTTCCCTTCCTCGCTTAGTCCCACGCTCGTAGCGCTAAAGTGACAGAGTTGCCGATGGCGACGAGGACAGCCCGTGGCAGCCCCCGAAGTAAACGTCCTCGTCTAAATAAAAGGAAACGTTCTTCTCCCCTGATTTTCCCTCTACCAAACAAACGTGATTTTCAGCGACAGGAGATCCTGCCCTACGATGGATCCGCTCCACCCCGCGTATCCCCACCCAGTCCCTTCGCCGCCTTCCTGCACACCGCCCGGACGCCACTCCCACCCACGACCGCCGATGGCGCCCCTCCCTCCTCGACCCGCCCCGTCCCCATATCCGTGCAGCACTGCGGTTGAGGAAGCCGTCGGGTCCCTTAGCGCTCACGTCGCCGGAGAGAGAGAGAGAGATAGAGAGAGAGAGGGAGGGAGGGAGGGAGGGAGGGAGGGAGGGGCGCCCCTGCGTCGAGCTCTGGTGGGCACCCAACTGACTTCCCCATCGTCGCTGGCATCTGACGAGGGCGGCAGTGTCACCTAGGAAGTGGCTGGCGCCCAACTTGGCCGCTCACCTCAGCCTCGCCGACCACCAGCCGACGCCTCGTGTCCGCTGCTTTGATCTTGGGTCACCGTCGACTTACTCGCCGGTCACACGGGCGTCACGGCTCTGCCCCGTCGTGGTATGTCTCTCTTCCCCTCTCCGCCCAAATCTCACATCTATGTTTATGTGCTCTGCGTGAGTTTTGTTATGGGCGTGCTCTATGTGTAGCTAGCTAGCATGTGTGAGTGCGCGATCTCCACAGATTGATGCTTCTATGAAGTCAGCATGTGTGTGTGCTTGCTTGCTGCTTGCTGGGTGCTGATGGATGCTTGTTGCGTGTGCATGCTTGTGTGTGGTGTTTGCTTGATCAAGCAACAACGATACATGTTGTTTTCTAATTTTGCCTGAATATGCAGGGAGTAACGTGCAGATTTAATAGGCCATGAGAATTAGAACTAATAGTGAGCCTTCAAGTTTCTAAAGGCTGAGGGGTCATCGAGGAGCCGGCGCTAAGGTCCTAGAGGAGGCGCCGCCGCCTTCGTTGCGGACCTACAGGTCACCATGTGGACATCGCTGCCGAGGTCCGCCTTCCCCTTCGCCCTTTGCATGTTCATATATCCATTGGACGCCACATCAATTTTTCACAGTACGTACATCTGTTGGGCACTGATACATACATCCATTAACGCCTCTGGCTCCTGTCGTTGTGCTTCATGACCTTGGGTGGGACTGGCGCGGACATGGAGAACAGGGACATGGCCAGGTTTGTGTATTTGTTGCGAACTTGCGATAGTCCTCGACCGGGTGCTCGCCGACGATGACCGTGGCCTAGCAGCAGGATAGCATAAGCTCTCCCTTGTTCCTTTGTGCTTGAATCAGACTTGGTGGTTCTCAATTTTACATATTTATTGATCTTGGTCTTCTTTTGTATGCAGGGTACACTTATGTTTCATGTCTATTCTGCAGATTTTCAGAACACTGAGTGCATATCTTGCCTTGCAATGTTGCTGATTCGACAACCGTGAGTGCTCCTCTCCCCCTTTTGTCCCTGCTAAAATTCAGTTCCAAACACGAATTGGCGGTTGATTCTTTAGTTCTGGAACTGGATTCAAACTGGACTTGCGACCAGAGCAGCCCCAAGCAAGATGAACTCGATTGGAAGATGTCTTCTAAACTCTGAAGGCAAGCACTCGGCCGACACTTTTGTTTCTGTAGAAGGCATGTCGTTTGATTCATGCCAAGAAACGTACAAACAGTATAAGCTATTCGCTTGGGAGAATGGTTTTGGAATTAATCATGGAAAGCAAAGATGAGGCCATGCATGTTACAAAATTGTGTACTGGTGCTAGGTCAGTTACATATCGTCTTGCTTGAAATTGTAGTACAACTATATTCTTCTCGTTTCCCCATCCACTCCATGATGGTCTTGCACTTGAATTTTTTTCATGCTTTGAAATTGCTTGGTATTTATATTGTAGAAAGTAGGATTGCCATTGTCTTGCTTGGTTCTTTGTGTGCAGGTTAAGAGGGACAAAGGTAATTCTTCTTCGTGCAAAACAGAATGAAGGCGTGGATGCATCTCCTCCATGCAAAGCAGGTTGGTATGTGAGCATATTCTAGAACCAGCAAATCACACTCTATCTGCAATTTGTGAAGAGAAGAGGTAGTGGAACTCACATAGTGAGATCAATCCAGTTCTTATGAAAAAAATTCATCAAGAATCTCAAAGTACATAATTTCAGCCTCAGCAAGGTGTACAATATTCTCACCGCAATGCATAGCGATTAGACGGGAGCAACATTCCGTAAGCAAAACTTAAGGTAACTTTGCTCAACGCTTGCTTAGTATTCAATAACAAATGACATGGTGTTCTGTGTTGTAGCCAGAATTTGTTTTTTTTATTTGCTACAGTTTGTGAATTTTATCACTAGCCCTATACCATGAAAAACAACATGCTATATAATCAAAGTTCATTTTTTTCAGTATATATACTTCTAATTTCCATTGGTATTGTTGTCACTTCTACCATTGTAACAAGCATTTGTACTGGACCTCAAAAGGTGAAGGATGGGTTTGTTTCCTGCTTTACTAGGGCTCATGACGAATATGTCCATTTGTACATTACAAGTAGATGTGTCGTAATTTTTATCTTGTAGCTATTATTTCCAACAAAAAAATTGGTTGCCATGTTTGTGTTTGCATTCTTCTCATTTGGTAGGGAATTCCACAATTGAAGAGCATATTGCCTTTACACAATATTCTTTTCTCTTAAGATAATCTCAAGCATATAAATTAGGTATTTCACTCCTCAATGTAATGATGTATGACTCTAAACCATTTGAGGCCTCTCTAGGAAGTCGGAAATCTCATTCATTCCTTAGACATGAGATATTACATGCTTATTACATGCAAGGTTAAGGAATAAAACATCATATATGCATGGTTGTGTACGCCAAGGTGGTCGACTTAGAATTGTGTTGTTAACCTTCTATTGCCTGAACTTATTGACCATCCGAGAGAAGATTGTGGACTGTTAAGAGATGTGCATTAAACAATCATGAAGAATGAATGACATTTTCATGTAACATAACTCAGTATCAGGTTTAGCTTGAAAGAATATGCCAACTCCTGCAGGTTCAAATGACTTGAAGAAATAATGTGAGAAGCGAGTATAGGAGGAGGTTAAACATTAAAGCAAAAATGATTACAAGGTCTATCAGCATGGGTAAAAGAAAACTGAGGACACATCCACGACGTGGGGAACCTATATTTCATAACATTATCTTTTCGTTAGTTGATCCATTCGATCTATTTGAAACAATTGGCAATAATCTATATTTGGATAGGAAATTTATTTGTTAATTTTGTGTCATTTTTATGTGTAAGAATATGTTGCTAATAATGTCTACTTATACATTGTTGTGATGTCTAAATGTCTACATCAATGATGCATGTTAGAGCATCCTAATTTTGGCAATAGCTTTGTAAGCAAGTATTTTATGTTGGTTTTATGTAAGTAAATATTTTTAATGCCCAATAAATTATCCTAGCCTTTTGGTCTCTGGTTGCTGTAAACAAGGGTCGATGAGACATTGTGACATAGGCATTTTGTTGGGATCAAAATAGGCATTGTGTGAGCCTTCACACTCGGCCTGGACGAAATAACAGAATGCTTGTTCCTTGATATCGGATAATAGCCAAAGGGTCTAGCTTGCTATTGTTAGGGCTTGATCCATCTAGAAATAGTGAAGTTTAAATATAACCACAAGCAAGGTTGCCGTTAAATTGGTTGCAAATATAACCGCAAGCAAGGTCGTCGTTAAATTGGTTGCGTCTTCATTTGGTTTTGGATGTCTATGGGTAACTTATATGGGGATAAAATCCACTGTGTGTGTTGTGGAGGAAGTCACAATCTGGTTGTGTCCGCATACTCGAAGAAGGTGCAGTGCTGTGCCAAGCAGCAGGTTGCGTCGCCATGGTGGCCGCCCTCGTCTATGATGGTGTGCCCTCCTTGGCACCAGGATTCGGCCTTGGATGTTGTGGAGGAGAGACGAGGGGGTTAATTGGTGATGTCGTGGAGGGGAGGGGAGACGATGGTGAGAGGACGAGGCATGATGAATGTTGTGGCATCGAGGTGAGGCGGTAGTGAGAAGCCACTGTGGGAAGAGATGGCGGCGGCGACACCGTGCCAGGGAGATCCGGCCAGGGAACAAGATGTGAGTGTGAGCGTCGTGTCTTGTGGTGAGGGAGTGATTTTTTTTTCTAAAATATACCAAGGAATGGAGCGGTTGTTGCCTTTTGTTAAAGGAAAAACGGTTGTTTGCTATGAGAGTAATGCATATACTTTTTATAATTTATATAGTGAGAAGTATCACACATGCACACGAATTATTTCCAAAGGATAATTACCAATAAGTAATTTATAGGTGAGCCTACAGATTACTAAGAAAGCACGATGCCACTCAACTAAAAATGCAGGGTGTATATAGGTTCGTGCATTCATAAGGGTGGGTGTATGTGCATGTACGAGCGTCAACATTTGTATTGTGCTGTGAAATTTTTGTATATAATAGTAATTTATTATTTATTTTATTATATGTTAATATTTACTTTTGTACATCAGGGATAAAAACTAATGGCTTCGGATGATGTTTTACAAATTCCTCAACCCCTACCGTCTCGATCCCGTCCATGCTCTGATCCGGAGGACGATGCAGCTTCGGCCGATCGACAATGGAGGTTCGGGATCCTTCTTCTCAGCACCCACTACTGGAAGAATGAGCAGCGCGCCATGCCGATCGAACCCGGTTGAGATCACTCGCCAAGATTGTTATTCTAAACTTTTGTGTAAACAAAGTGAAGAGTGGGACATGATCTGCACTTGTGTTAATATAACATATACTTGTGTAGGTGCAGGTTTTGTTTTAAAAATTCAATATGTTGATCCTTTTGTCGCTGAAAATTGTTGCAGGTGCAGGTGTTGCTTGATCCTATCCACCCGTCTCAGCTTCTGAGGATCCGATCGGAGTTAAGTTCTCAGACCCTTATTCGTGTTTCATCTTCTTTTGGTTTTCTTAGGTCCGTGGCAGCAGCGGCATCCATGGATGGTTATGAGCTCGATCACTTCGATAGCTACAAGTTGTGGAAGGCACTATGGTGACTTGGATCATGCCATGAAGCAGAAGATGAGGTCC